>CABFWO010001545.1:0-39821 GCA_902155825.1 Timema genevievae | reverse complement strand
TATATATATATATATATATATATAATATATATAATTATTACCTATAAAAACACTAGTAATAGAGTAAAATGTTATCAATATTGGCCACAAAAATGTTTGACTTTCCTAAAAGGTATTTTCTAACATATCCCAGCTATATAGCTAGAGAATGCGCATTCCACTGCGCAGATATCTTGATGCTCATTTTCATTGGTCATTCTTAACAAAGAGCGCTGATACAAAAATGTTTACAAAGAAGCTCGAAAATTAGCATTAATTTACTTTTGTGAATTGCTTCATTCCTTCATACAATCACTCTAATTAATCGTCGACATAAGTAATGGTTATTTCGTGCATTACATGCTCTACTTTACCTCTTGGACACGACAAACACATTTTAAATTTGCCGCTAGAGCGTGGACGTATTGATCCAACGTCTCAAAACATAGAAGGTTCAAAGTGGCTGAGTTTGAGCTATAAATAACCAGTTAAAGCGAAGAAAGCCAGCTGCGCTCCAAAATGACTTGATGCGGACTACATTAAGGTTAAGTGGATGGTTTTAAAACTCGTCTCTAAACTAAACAGACAAGGTAGGAACAAAAATCATCGTTCATTCTTAGTCTGGTGTGCTGTATGAATACACTAGTCACAAAAATACAAGGAAAAGGATACTGTCAGATTGTGAAATATTTACCAATGTAAGGTCAGATAGTGTTCAAACTTGGTTTACAAAATTTTAGGTATGATTATTTATGCTCTTGATAGGAATGTTTATAATAGGATACACTTTAAAAGCTCCTTTCTATATTTCTTTAAGGACACTGGGGCTTTTTAGAATATAAATAAATTAAAATCATTATTTAATATCAACTAGAAATCAGTTCAGAATTTGCCTTTCTAGTGAAGTCGGCTAAAATTTTAGGCTAGTGTGTAGTCACTACTATAACTTAACATTTTCTGACACTTTCAAAACACATTTTTTTTAAACTAATTTTTATAAATAAGTTGTGGATAATAATGTACCAATACTGTGTTATGTCCTCAATGTCAGTAAACCTTGTGCATTGAAATTGTAAAACGGGGCATACAACACTTTCACGCACTTTTAGGAAAAGGGTCTATTCCCCTAAAAAAAACTACCAAAAAACATTACTAATCATAATACATACATTACAATACTTGACCTAAAAAGATTGCACTTATTGATTTATTAATAATTATAATAATAGTAGATACAGATCATAAACTTAACCCCAACAAACAAACCTAACCAAGTAAGTTTCTCAAGTTCAATTAAAGGTTAGATTAAGTTGGGATTGGTAATATACATTTATTTAGAGTTTGTTGTTGCATTTCTGCAATGTTGTCACATAATATATATAATGTGTAAGGAAGTATTAACTAATACAGCAAAACTAAATTGAGGTATTTTATTCGGCTCCCTAACTTAGTTAGGCAGTAAGTGTTGTTGTCTTCAAGAAACTAATAATTTTAATATAGGCATGTTAAGTACTCAATATGTGTACATATATTGTTTAATAATAGTAATAATAATATAAATGTTTTTATTTTTATAAACTCATTTTTCAAAACGGGAAATATGTGCTTCTTTCCACTAAAACATTCCAATATACTCTTCAACGCACAAACATTTAAAATCAGGTGTACATTTTTTCTATATTTCTGTACCTAATTTAGAAATAATTTGAAGTGATTGGAGTTTGTTTCCATTCACACCTTTTTATGCTCTAGTTGCAGCCCTTGATTAGCTATCAGCCTGACGACGCCACTCAGCATGAATGTATCGGAGAGTGGCATGATGAGTCTCACGTTACCTAGAGTAGGCATTGATCCTAACTGTCCGTCACCCGTAAACGAGTTCATCGCTGACGAAGAGGCAGCATCGATATGTCCCCTCTTAACCCCTTCACCGCCCACAAGCTTTGATCACCCTCTGTCTCTCATAAACCCATCACCAGGTGAGTTATCATTTCTTTTGTGTTGGTGTTTATTTACATGTAACTAGAGTAGGCCTAATGCATGACAAAAAATTTTAAAAAGTTACTAAAACTACTTTCATATCTTCATATGTCTAGCATTGTATTCTGGAACTTTCACGTTTGATAGAAAGTATAAAATAATATAGAATAGAATAATATTAATAATATGCCATACATAAATAAATAATGCTTTACTTTACATCCATTACTGTTTCCAACCTATGGCCTGGGTCAATTTTTTTTTATTAAAGTCATATTTTTCCACTACCAGCTTGCTAGGTCTGTCGTAGCTTCATATGACTTATAATATAACTTAAGAATAGAACAGACACAAAATCCAGTCCCCGACCATTAATTCATCACGGTGAATGGGAAAACACACATTTTAGGTAGGCCTACATTTTTTGGCCATGACAGGAATCAAGCCCGGGACACTTAGCTCGGTAGACAGACATCCTACCGACTAAGCTAAGATGTCAGACAAATAAATAATGCTCACTTTTATAATCCATGAGTAGAAACAGTAAAAGACCCTAATATAATATGTAAAAAGTATCGATATACCATATAGCTAGGCCTATAAAATGTTATGTATTTTTATTCCCAGAAAACTTTGCCAGCCTTGTGGCGTTATTAAGTAGCTGGGCGGGGACGATGAAATACTTTACAACCGTAGATGATTTGTGCAACAAATGTTGATTTTAGCTGGGCGGTCAGTAAAATCAGTTGGGCGGTGCACCCGTTCGAAAAGTCCTGAGGAGAACACTGTTATGGTTTGTTAAGTTTACAAAATTCATTTCCTCTTAGGTTCTACCAAGCTTACATACATACATAGTCATAAATTCATAATGCATAAATGTCTTGAATATGTTCACATTTAGGGACTAGTGCAGCTAGTGTCATATTCTTTAAGTCATTATTTAACTGCAGTAATTAAATGATGCCAGTCTTTTATATCTGAAGACTTATCATTTTGTAAAGCAACATTAATATATATATACATGGTTTACCGTGGCATGTGGAGATCCACTTCACTGGTGGACAGGTATCACAAAAACCACGAAAAAAGTTAATATTAACATGTGTCCCATTTGACCTTGTTTCCAAGTTATAGTCATGTTTGTACTCCAGTAATATGGATCTAAATAACCCTGTAGGAAGTGTTCAAAATGGCCACCTTCGGCCTGAATGCAAGTCTATAGTTGTCGTGTCACAGAATGCACACATTCTTTCCTAAAAACATTGCATTCAGGCCGAAGGTGACCCTTTTATGCACTTTCTATAATGTTAAGAAGCTCCATTTTACTGGAGTATAAACTCGTCAAATGGGACACATGTTTATATGCACTTTTTACGTAGTTTTTTTATGTCTCCTGTTCACTGCTGAAGTGGTTCTCACTTTTTACTGTACACCCCATATATTAAGTAATATCACCGATGATTTTTCCCAAAGTAAATTTCAATTGATCTGATATTTTATTGTGATTAAGGCTACCCCAAGGCTAGGCAAAATTTGGTTAACTTTACGCTCCTGTTTCCCCACCCCCCTTCAGTGCTATATTTAATTAAGATTAACTTACATTAGTTGAGTAACATTATTTTTGCACCATTTTCAACTGTTGTTCAACATGTATAACCAGAGCCTAATTTTATTAATGACTATTTTAGACGCCCACTTGTTTATTATTGTTTTACAAACATACAAATTTGGAATTGATTAGTAAACTAATTTATCTCACTTCATCACAATAGAATAGAAATATGAACATACTGCTTAAATGCTTTACTAATCTTTGTGAATATAATAACATATAGCTCATTTAAGGAACTAGTTAATTTATTTTTTCATTGAATTGACATAAAAAAAAGACAGGTAGGGTATTTGGGGTGGATATTGAGGCACATAATTATGTAGGCTAATGTTTTGATGCTATTAGGTATTATTAATATTCGAAGTATTTAATTTAATTTGATTTATTTGGAGGTATTCAACATGCATTCTATGAACGGAATGATTGTATCAGCACATGACTTATAAATTAACTTTTTTTGGCCATGCCTGGGATCGAACCCGGGACCCTTGGTTCAGTAGACAAACATGCCACAGACTTGAACCAAGGTGTCAGACTTAAGGTATTTAACTTACAATTTCTGAACAGACACAACATCCAGCCCCCGGCCGTTAATTCACCACTGTGAAAGGGGAAACCTACATTTCTCCAAAGATATATTTTTTGGTCTTGGTGCGCATCGAGTCTTATCTTAGTAGGCAAATATGCTACCTACTGAGCTAATGTGTTAAATATGTTCACAATGTTTTCTAATCTTTGAATTCAGATTTGAGATTTGTAGACAAAATAAAGTTTTGGATTTGTAAAATAATGGATTGGACCCATTTATAGTTCTATCACTTCACAATGTGGTACCATATTCCACATAACATAATCCATACCTTTTCATTCTGTTAGGGGAATTAACTCATATTGATCTAGGCCTACCTATATTAATAAATAAGGAATATCCAACATTATTCCTAAATGTCTCACAAATTCCAGTGCCTATCTTAAAGAAACTATTATTATCAGAAATGTTTTATTAATTAATTCACCTACTAACTCTATGGCATTAGAAACTTGAAAGCTCATTGCCACACTTAAAAAAAGTATGCCACCTATTCCTATCTTGAGGTAGTTCTATCCAGTCCACCTCTTTACACCTATCTTTCACTTCCATTATAATGTTATCCTCCCTTTTACGTCTAGTTCTTCCCAATGGTCTCTTCCCATTGGGTCTACCAGTCAATACCCTGGACACATTAGCTCTGCATTTACTGCCCACCATAATTAACAAGACTTTATTATCCTAACAATGAGTATAAGGTATGTAACTCATTATTATGTAACCTACTCCACTTTCCAGTATATTCATCTCTTTTTGGGCCATTCATCTTCCTAAGCACCTTGTTTTTGAACATCCTAAATTAATTTTTGTCATGTATGGTTAGAGACCATTTTTCACAACTGTAAAAGAACAATTCATCAGGCCTATAAATTAATGTTTTGTATCATTTTAAAGCATATTTTCATGTTTTCACAAAATTCAACATTAAATATTATGAGATGCAATTAAAATCATGAACCACACTCTTTGATCGAAACAATAATTTTAAAGACTCCTTTTCTTGGTTATTTGCAGGAATGGCCTATGAGCAGGAGATAAGTCCATCCAGTACTGACAACATGGAAATACCAACTCGTTCCGCACTAAACGGAAATAACATGGTGGGATACAGTGTATTGAATCAAGAGATACTCGATCAATCCAATAATGAAGGTATAGTTGTAGAATATTATTTCTTGCATTCATTTAATTATATATGGAAGCTGGTGCAGAAAAGAGGTATGGAAATAGATATAAGAGAACTAACACAATCTGGCCTACACAATGAAAAGAAGAAAAGAGTTTACACTTTACATTGCTCCCACTGAAAAAAGAGGTAATGGCTGCCTCTTGAAGGAAATCAATCTTCCCCTAGGTCGAGGAATTGGTCAGTAACGGTTGATAACAGTCGAGGCAGCCACTACTTCTTTGTGTCTAGTGACATCATTGTAAAGTATGAGTTATGTTATTCTTTTTATCATAGAATCCAGATTATATTATGTTCATCCCCTTTAATTAGATCCTATCCCACTTTCCAATTATAAAATTATGATACATTAACTGTTAGATTGTTATAATTTTGTAGGTTCTGTTCCAACTTTGAATGCCACTAGCAGTGTTCACAGTGTCATGGAGTCGAGTTCGTCCAGTAGCTCGGTGCTACAAGAGCCGACAGTGTGTGCGCAGTTACTGAGCTCTCATCATTATCATCATCTTACCAAGGCTAGCAATATCGACCCTTTCACCTGCCAGGTAAATCTAGTATGCACATTTGTACACACACACACCCAAACACAGAGAAAAAAAAATGTGTACAAATAAAATTTAACATAATATATTAAATTTTTTTCCACCTGTACCGATGGCTGACCAATATAAGGTGTTGCACTTGATCTCTTGACAGGGTGACCGAAAGATCGGAATCCCTGTTGGACACATTGTGGTTGCTTTGTCACATGATTTTCACTCTGATTTTCCCACCTTCTCTTCATACATGTGACATTTTTTTCTTATTCTTAACTCTTTGATTCTAAGTCATTTTTAATCATTGTATTAAACATGACACTAATTTTTTTTTTCTCCTATATAATAGGAAACCTATTTTTGTCTTTGTTAACAAATTATTGTACGGTAATATTTTGAAACACTGCCTTACATTTGTGTTATTAAGGTCATTCGACAATAAATATTTTATTGCACAGTTTTAACAGGTGTATAACTTTTTTTACATCCATTACTGTTTACAGCCTGTGGCCTGGGTCACTTTTTTATTCAAGCCATATATTTTCCACTCCCGGCTTGCTAGGCCTGTCGTAGCTTCATATGCCTTATATTCTAATTTAAGACTAAGACAGGCACAACATCCAGTCCCCGGCCGTTAATTCATCAATGTGAAAGGGTAAACCCACATTTCACCGATAATAGATTTTTCACATATGCCGGGAATCGAACCCGGGACCTATCGCTCAGTAGACAGACATGCTACCGACTGAGTTAATGTGTCATTTAGGTGTATAATTATAAGTTATAAATATTGATTCAATGATTTCAAATCATTAGAGTTCACAAGTTACAATGGATCATACTTGCTATTTTATGCTTTTCATGTAGCATAAGTAAATTAATTAATGTATGGGATTGAAATTTAGTATAACTAGACATTTATA
Source organism: Timema genevievae (assembly GCA_902155825.1). Taxonomy (NCBI): domain Eukaryota; kingdom Metazoa; phylum Arthropoda; class Insecta; order Phasmatodea; family Timematidae; genus Timema; species Timema genevievae. The sequence goes on along the minus strand of CABFWO010001545.1, from coordinate 33,016 downwards.
TGAGCTGTACACAGTGCAATATTTATAATATGTTAAAGAAAAATAATTTTTAATGCATAAGCAGCTTAAAAGTAGTAAAATTACATAATTTTTAATCCTAGATAAATACCGTTCTTTTTATACCCCGATAATTTAATTTTATCTCATTTTGTAGTATACATTATGGTTATTTAAAATTAATTTTTCTTAACCTAATTTGCTCATTAATATTATTAATGTGTTTGAATTGATCACTGCAAATTTATGTTTGAAATGTCTTGTTTTGACTTTACTGTTTGTAGAGACAATACCGGCTAGCAAAACATAATATGTCGAGGCTGAGGGTCATATAATTCCAACTAATGACACACCAAGGTAAAACGGAAGCCAGCTTCCTTACCTGGTTGGTGTTGCTGGAATGGGCGGAGACATTGCTACTTGCTATCTTTTCCAAGATAACCCCCACTCCCACACATATGTTAAAGTCCTTGCCAAGATGTATTAGACTAAAAAAATCTTAGTAAATATCATTGTCGAATGACCTTAAATTAACTCATTCATAGGACTCTCTACAAAGCAACTTTGACAACAATAACTGTATTTTATTTAATACCAGAGTGGCACAGTTTAATCCATTTTGAAAATGTAGGTTGGTTTAATTTTATATAAGGGTAATAGTTTTGTTTTGTTCTTGTTTGACTGTCAGGAGAGTGGAGGTAAACCTCCTCTATCAGGTTTACAGCTGGCGGTCACCAAATCTACCAGTGACTTTTGCTTTCTGTCGTGGAACTGGCCTGTGATCCGCAAACTCAGCTTCTGGGGCGTGGTGTCACTTTTGATGGCCTGCGCTTGTGTGGTAGTCGCTCTGATAGCCCAACTGCCCAGTCAGTGTAACCCTCCGCACAGCTGGTGGCAGGGGACTCTTTTCTATGAAATATTCCCTGCCTCTTTCCAGGTGAACATATACTACTTACACTTTTTTTTTAGCACTGTGTCTTACTACTCTTTCGGGCTAAACATATGTGTACTAATTCCTCAATTAATGTTAGGGATGAGTAAGAGGGAATTTATAAGATATGTACCCACATTTGCATGGTGAGAGAGTGGATCACCATTTAGGGAAAATCACTCTCAGTACACCTGACTGGGATTGAACTTCGATTTTCCTGTCAACTGTAGTTTAGTCTATTGCAAGAGTGGCGCCTTAGACCATGCAGCCACCAAAGTGGGTTTACAAATAACGGCTAAATAGCTGTAGAAATAATGTTGAACTATGGCAGGCATGTCTTGGAAAATTCATTTAGTACTGCAGGCCAGATAAGAAGACATGCATTATGTTGCGAACTGTATTTATAAATGTTATATAAGACTTTTTTTTAGAGTTATTTTATATACATAGTGATGTATAATACCTGAAATTATATTCACATATGTAAGTCTACATATTATACTTAAAATTAAAAATATTCCAAAACAAACATTTGTTTATAATGAAAGATTACATAATTTTTTATATTCATATATAATTAATTATCAAAATAGAAAAAAAAATCATAAATTCTTAATTGCTACACACTATTTTTTTTTAATGGACCCTTGCTTTCGTTTTCCAGGTAGCAAATCATCAAAATTTGGTGTAATGTCTTGAGCTGACATAATTTTCAAAATTGAAGATAGATGCTGATCAGTTAATTTCGACCTTTCTGTAGTTTTGTTATTTTTCATTAAAGACAGATTTTCAGATAAATATGTGCTCCTGAACATAGCTAGTACATGTGTGATACTAGATTGTGACATATTGTTTATCATAAACCGGTTTAACTAAAAACAAATAAAACACAAAACTATCTCACTACAATTCTCCTCATAAATGGTGATCATATGACTGATGATTATTTTGTCACAGTGATCCGATGATATCAAAAGTAGCAGGGCCTCGTTTCCTCTATTATTCCATGTAATCCCTGTACCCTCCAATCTTTCCTGGATAACTTTATTCCTAATCCTGTTTCTCCTCGTGACAGATAATATGTTCCTCCCAAACTTCATTGAAAATGATGAGATTTTTTATCTTTTATGCTTTGCAAAAATACTCAGAGAAATACATATATTTCATGGTCTTGAAAATCTTGAAAAGTAAGGAAATAACACACATCTTCCTTGAACTGGCTAAAAGTTATGTAATTTATAAATGTTCTCTTAAATTTTTAGAAGCATGTATATTGTAAACCATTTTCTAAAGTAAATAAACATATTTTGCTTTTGGGTTTTCTTCGCAGGATTCTTCTAATTTTGATGGTATTGGTGACCTTCGAGGTCTACTGAGCCGAGTTCAATATCTAGACTCACTAGGGGTGCAGGCTGTGAGGCTGAACCCCATCTTCCCTTCCAAACAGTATCCAGAGAGCTATGATACTCCCACTAGTCTGACTGGCATCAACCCTCATCTTGGCACAGAACAAGACTTCACTGCCTTTGTCGAAGCCATGCACAAACACAACATGTCCATCGTCCTAGATCTTCCGATACATCCGTATTTTAAACAATTACTGACAGCCGCTGAAAAAGACAAGCAGAAAGAAGCTCAAAACAAGATAATAATAGCCAGCAAGAAAATACACCTCACCAGAAAAAACGGTTCGGATCAAGATAACTTCACGGAAAACCTAATAAATTCCCTCATCATACCGCCCCTCGTTGATATTACAAGAGCTCAAGATAAGATGGAGGATACAATCAGTAACACGCTAAGGTATTGGCTAAGGCGAGGCGTAGATGGGTTTTACATCAAAGGTTTGGAATATTTCACAGATGATCCTGATTTTGCTTCACAAATCAGAAATTGGAAGAAGATAGTCAACAGTTTTAGTGCCGGTTTGGACGATGAAAGGATTCTCATGTGTAGCGTCAGTGTGCTTGACACTGTCAATGAGTCGGGGGACTCAAACACACTACGGGCTGTTTTAAACAACATAGATTTGATTGACATACACTTAGACCTGTTCGGTAATGGAACAGAGAGTGTCAAGAAACAGGTCGACAAAGTTCTTCAAGGGATACTTTATACTAAACCTGGCTACCCTTGGGTGCACTGGAATTTCGGCAGTGTTGACACGCAGCGACTATCTACCCACCTCATCTCACCCAATGGCAGTCTAGGGGCCATATTGTTTCATATGATGCTTCCTGGGACTCCTTCCATCTTCTATGGGGACGAGATCGGCCTTAAAGATATACAAGATTCACAAGGAGAGGTGAGACTCAATTTATTAAGCATGTAAATTCCGTGGTGTGGTATGTTTATGACTAGTTTTAAGTTTTTTCAAACCATTAGGCAATAATTTATTTTATTAGTTTTAAGTTTTAATGCAAACAAAATACTAACTTATAAGTAAAGATATGTAGAAGGCGAGGTTATTTTTAGGGGAAAAGTGGTATTATTTTTCTCAAAAAGCGATTATATTAAAAGCTGAAAGCGATGTTATTATTTATGTAAATATGAAAATATGAATTAAATTAGTATTCATTAAAAAAAAAACCTAGGATAAAACTGTTTCCATTTTTCGTTCATATTGTGTATTTAACTATTTACTAACATATTCAGAGAAAAATAAAATATAAATACGCACAAAACATTTCACGCTTAATAATGTCAAACTTGATATCTCAATATCATTACCTCGAGTCTTACGAATAGCAATATCGAAATAATCTATTATCATTTTAGGTTTAGACAAAAAAATAATAACACAGAAACATGTCTTCATAGAAGACTAAACTACTATCAAATAAGGAGAAGGGAATAAGAATTAAGAAGATATAATTTTGCCTGTAGCAAGGTCCATATATATTAACGTCCTTGCTTGGGCCTAGTGGGAAATCTTTTAAGGGCTGAAAACAAAAATCGATCTATCAAAACTTATATATCTTAATGTGTAAAACTAGAAATTGTGATTTTTAATGCTAACCTCAGGAAAAAAAAAGCCTAAATTTCCTGAAAACACTAATTTTTCCTGTGATCTTTTTCATACCTATAAAATAAGGAAAAATTTATACTATTCGAATGAACGGCAGCTCTGGCATAGCATTATCGCCAGTGTTACCACATTGAAAATTTTATTTCATAATATGGTTTTTGCCAAATTACAAAGAAATTAGGTTTTTTTAGAAAAAAAAGCTTAAAATCATACTATTCGTGTGAAAACAATAGAATTTGTGTTAAAACTCGTGTTATCACAAATGCGAATTTTGCATGTCCCTACTTATAAGTTATACATTATAATACTTACATTTTTACCAAGCACTTGAAATCTTTTTAAGAGTAAGTATAAACTTGTCTTGTACTACCACATATCATCATCATTATCATCATGAACGGTTTCCAACCTGTGGCCGGGTCAGTTTAGTAAATTGCCTCTATCTTCCTCTTTCCTTCCACCATTTTTCCTCCTTTAATCACTTCCATTACTCTCCTCGCACTTGCACAATTTCTATTATCCGTTCTTCCTATCTCTTTCTTGGTCTCTCTTTGAATCTTTTTCCTACATAGGTGTTTAATCTCTATCATTCATGTTGGTATTCTCCTTTTCCATCCTCATTACATGACCACACCACCTCTATCTCATGTACTCCCTGTTATTGTATTACCACATATAAGAACTATAAACTTACCCAGTATTACTACATGTAAGATGTCAATAGAAATGAAAAAGACATGAACACTGGTCATGTATGGAACATTGATGTATGATTAATGAATGGTTAATATAAGAAGCTTAAAGGGTGGGCCAAGTTTTCACATCCTTATGTTCCAATTTTAAAATAATAAAACAATTTTATTTTAAATACAAATCCTAAAGTATCCATGAAATTGATAGGATGATAAATAAAAGGGCGACAGGAATAATTAAGGAGACGCCACTGCAGGACAGGATAGAAAATGCACGATTAAGGTGGTACGGTCATGTGTGGAGAATGAAGGAGGAAAAGATACCAAAGAAGACGCTGGATATTGAAGTGGGAGGCAGGAGGCCACGAGGAAGAACAAGGAACAGGTGGCTGAAGGGAGTTTAGAGAAGTGTGGAGGAGAGAGGAGAAGATTGGGTCATTGTGGAGGAGGGGTGGTGGGAATAAAGGATACGTTGGAGAGGCTTATGTTCCAAACAGATCTGGTTGGTAACTGAAAGCTCTTCATGATGATGATAGTAATATCCATATAACTTATTTATTCTTATAATGCACTCGTACTTTTGGAGCCTACGAGCTGCTCATATACTAGTTTTTGGATGAACACCGTTGTATGTCAATTCAAATACTATTCTTAAAAATAAACTAAACTATAAATATAGCAATTTAAGTTTCCAGTTCAGATTTAAACCCTTGGCGTTCTAGCGAAAAGACATCAGCCACCTTCACCAACTGGCCCCCATGCATTGGATCAGATCGGATAGAGCGTTTGGCTTCACCCCAACGGAGTTTCACCCTTGGCTCCCTTTCTCCGACTCTTGGTCCTACATTGAAGCAGGCAAGCAGAGTGCTTTGAAGGACATAGCCCGTCTGAGAGACGTCACTCCGCCCGTCTACATGAATGGTGTCTATAAAGATGGCGAGAACCTTCCTAACTGCGAGATAAGGTAGATAAAAATATAAAACAAATATTTCACAAATTGCTTTCTAGGGGGCAGGTTAAAGGTAAATAATATATTAAAAAATATTTTTTTTACCCCAAGTTGGCTTGAATATGAATCTTAATTTTACCTATGAAATCCTTAATTTAGAATTCATATCTGATTCTTGGTAAACATAATGAACTTAAGAGAAAATATAAATAGTAACTACAACAATATTTTCACTGCATTGTGCAGTATTGTATGCAGGATAATTGTGACAAGTGAATAAATATTGTATGTAGCTTACTGTACAGATTGCATTGTACACAAAACAATACGCAAATAAAAATAAAGGTGAACAGGAGGCCCTCTGTAATACAGTAAAACCTTGGATTGCGAGTAACTCAGTCTGCGAGTGTTTTGTAAGACGAGCAAAAATTTTCAATAAATTTTAACTTGCAAAACGAGTAGTACTATGGTTACGCTTTGTCTGCCGAGCAGTGTCATTGGATAGGTTCTTTGTTAAAGTCGCACAAAAAGAAAAATATTTGAGTGAGCCAACATATAGCGGTGATTCCGTTAGTGACATTGGAAGTCGACCTAAACAATAACCCACCTCCTACTCCTATCTCTCTCGTCCACCTCACACCAGCCACCATTAAATTTAATAAATAAATTTGATTACAGTACAGTTACATTTAAATAACGAAAATAAAAAAGGTATTAATCATTCTTAGATTAAATATTTTTGGGTTGTGGGACGAATCATCTGAGTTTCCATTATTTCCTATGGGGGAAATTCACTTTGATATACGAGTGCTTTGTATTATGAACACGTTTACGAAACGAATTATGCACGCAATCCAAGGTTTTACTGTATAGGCCTATATGTATGCATGAGCACAGAATAAACAACCCCCTGCCGAAGGGGTGGGAGGTATGACCATGATGTACTGTATTTATTACTATTTAGGTTATTCTAGAAACTTACCCTGAAGGGGGGAAGGCAGGATTGCTCACACTTCATTGGTCAAGCTAGATGATGTTTAATTCTATTAAAATTAATGTTTCTGTTATTATTACAGTAAATAAGTATATGATCACACAAAGAACACGAATTGGGGATGATGATTTATAGATTACTGCAAACAACATATCATTTGGCAGGGTTAGTGAGTTAAAATATATAGGAACAATTTTGACTAGCAATAATGATATTAGATTGGAAATTAGGAGAAGAATAAAGTCCGGAAATGCATGATATTACTTGGTCAGTAAGTTGTTAACATCTCGCCAGCTGTACAGGAATGTAAAACCCAAAATATACAAAATAATAATTTTTCCGGTTTTTTTATGGGTGTGAAATGTGGTCTCTTACCTAACATGATGAAAATAAATTCAGGGTTTTTGAAAACAAAATACTTGGGAAGATATTTGGTCCAAAAAGAGATGAAGTTACTGGGGAGTGGAGGAAGTTACATACTCTGTTCTCATCACAAGACAGTGTTAGGATGATCAAATCTCACAAGCTACAATGGGTAGGACATTTAGTACAAATGGAAGGATCTGTAAGGGTAAGGGATCTGGAAGGGTACTGACTGGCAAACCCAATAGGGAAGAGACCACTGGGAAGACCTAGACGCTGATGAGAGGATAGTATTAGAATTAACCTAACAGCATCAAGAAGCAAAAGCCGAAATGTAACGAAGAACTCGGGGCCCTGAAAAACCGATGATGGACTTAAAAATCCCATGAAATGCAGCATCTAGTTGAAACCAACAACACCTGTGCTTTCTTCAGTGCTACTAAAACTCTATATGGCCTGTCTACTCAAGGCCTAAGTTCCCTTAGATCTAAGGATGGCACTACACTCCTCAAAGACAGCAGCTCTATTAGCAACCGCTGGAAGAAACACTTCAAAGAAATCTTAAACAAAGATGCACACGTTGATGAGGACATTTTCACAATAATTCCTCAAAAGCCCATACAAGACCACCTTGGAGAACTTGGTAAAACTAGCTAAAGATAGGGATAGGGATTACTTTTGTAAGTGTGGCAATGAACTTTCAAAATCCTAATGCTCTAGAGTAAGTGAGTTACTGTTACAGTATATTTTAAAGTTAATTTTATAATTTATTATGGCATGATTTTTTTAGTTGTTTGGAAATTAATTTATTTTAAATATGTTTTTTATATTTCATTTTAAAAAAACTAAAATAATATTAATATACATTTTATATTTATTAACATAATTAAGTTTTAAAATTATATATTTATTCAACCCAAGCTCGAGATCAACTCATTGCTCGGGAGGTTTACAAAAAACTCTCTAAGATCGACTCAAATTAAACTTGAGCGCGCAGACCCCTACTGTAGAACGATTAAGATTTAAAACAAAGTGCTATTTATAGATCTCAAAGGAAATAACTCCAATTGAAACAATTTACAGAATTTATCTCATTTATTTTCCTAGGACCTTACACCCAGACATTATAGTGATGGAGCGTATGTATCCACGTCGGAACTCGTACGTCGTGGTGAGTAATTTTGGATCAGAGACACAAGTTCGTGACCTGTCCTCGCTCTACTATGGGGGAGAAGTTGTGGCAGATCTGCGCGGTCGAGTGGGGCAGTATGTCACCTTCCAAACGCTCCTGTTATATCCTGGGGAGTCCATCGTCGTCAAACTTGACAAGTAACTTGTGTAACATAAGCATAGCTTTTGCGTCACTTCAAGAGATAAAATATTCTTAAATTATTGGTTTTTGTGTTGTCCCTTCATGTTGTATTTACCAATATTTGGCTAAGGTACAGTAGCCCTATGGCTTCTTTGGTGCTGACTGACAGTTCACAGCTGACTTATGGCAGTCAACATTTAGGTATACACCTAAATTTTGACTGTCAGAAGTGACAGCTGCTAAACACATGTTTTTGCAGATCATATGGTTCGGCGTAGGGATACATAATTTGGTCTGGTAGCTTTTCAAAGCCGTCAGCTGTCAGCTGTGAGCTGTCAGTCAGCACCAAAGAAGCCATGGGGCTATTGTAGTGGTAAATGTAATGATTTATGTTTTGACAAAAAAAAAACATAAAATGTTTTCATATCAAATCACATATTCATATTGTCATGTTTCTAGTCCAGTTTGACTTTTTTTAGTGTCTAACAAAATGTTTTCTTTTTTTAAAGAAAATGTGTTAAGTTGTGAAAATTTTACTTTCTCAGTGTGAAAATAAATCCTACTTTAATAACAAAAAAATTGAGACGGGGATTATTTTTTTATTAACCTAGAGTATAGAAAGACAGATAACAAGTAACATACTGGTAGACAATGGTTGTGTTTGAATAAGTTTTAGCACACTCAAATGTTTGGAATGTATACAACTTTTCAGACATAAAAGTAATGCTAGAGCTACCTTGTGGTCACTTCTGAAACATACGTTTCCATGGCAATGATAATATATTTTATTAATGATTTTTTAAATGTTTATGGTACCTTAAGTGCACTCTTTACACTTAATGTAAATCACAAGAATGTAAAGAGAACATAACATTACACATCTTTTATAGAAGTCCTCACTTAAATAGACTGAAAAGATATTTTTACGATACATCAAAAATTTTGCCAATTAATATACAGATATAAATCATAAAATCAGGTTTATTTAACAATTTTCATATATTTTATTACATTTACTCACAATTAACATTCTCATTTGATAAAATTTCTCTTTTAGCTACAAGTGTGCAGTAAATAGAAAATCGTATCCACCTTTTAGTCAAAGGCATTAGTACATTTAAGACTTAAAAGATAATTCAGACATAAAAATATACTCCTTTCCTATAATTCGAGGTCACTGCAACTTTTAAGCACACTTAGTTTCCAAATTGGACGGACTATTCAGCATTTAGGAGTGGGTGACAAGAGCACAAATTCTAAAGTACTAATTTTCTGAGAAAAATTATATACATCAGATGAAGTGAACATTTTAATATTTAACTAGTAAAATAGGAGGCATATAATAAATAATCCTATTTATAATTTGTGCTGGTTAATATTATAGGTAAGGGGCTTCCAACTGAAGGGCCATACATGGCCGGCAATGCCTTTTTTTGTGGCCTGCAAAGTTTTTTGGAAACGTAATCTACTCCAGTAAAATTGATATTTTCAGCCGAGAAACAGAAAGTTTTGACTTGCATGGGAAAAAATCCATGAAAGCTCCAAATGATGTTCATTCTGTAATAAACTTAATTGCGCTCTATTTTAATTTGTGTATCTGCACGAGTCATATTTTCTTAAGCCTCCTAGACGATTATGATGCAGCTTACCACTTGACTCATGGATTCAATTGTGGCCCTCGGGCACTTTTAAGTTGGAAACCCCTGTTGTAGATAGTAGAATGTGGCTAACATTGGCATAGGCAAGTGGTTACAATGTAATGGTGAAGGGTTTATTATATTTGATTTCAAATAAGTTGTCAGGTATAATAAACAAATAAATTAGGAAGGAAATAGCCAGTGGATTCATCATTCAACCCTTCCTAAATTAGGGCTGTGGAGTCCAAGCCTTTGGAATTCGCACGCACACTGAAATATTAACAGCAAGTCAGTACCGCTTAGTGGTGCAGCTGTTCACACACTCGCGGAAAGTTGGGAATCTCTGTTTACACATGGTGCATTGAAACGTCAAACATAAAAACGAAAATATTACATACAATTAGTGAAAGTTACTGTATTTAAAATAAAATTAGATGTTTTACTTACTGCCTGGGTTTGATTTTGTCATTGATAAATCTCATGGCTTCCAATAAACTGTTGTTTTTCATCATCACTTTTGAGATACGCCATCTTGAGAATGTACTTTTTTTTTATATATATAAATAATGCATGTTTGAAAGTTTACGTATGCGCTTATCAGGTCTTCTTTAGAAGCGCTGGAAAATTTTAAATTATCTCTACTTGAGCAGTGCGGGCTATGCTGGCCAAGCGGACGTGACCAAATCTTAGCACTGCTCGTGTTTTACAGCGAGTGTGTAAATCCACAGTAATGAATATTAATAAGTAATAACTACAGTAATAACAAAAGGACTGCAGTAAAATGCTCCAATAGAGATTACTTCATGGGAAGCTTCTTAAATATTGTGAATTTACATTTAAATAATTTGGTCGATCCAAATTACAAATTTTGATCCTAAATAATAATAATAATAATAAAATATTTTAATAATTATAATTTTTTATTTTGAAGCCAGAGTTGATACATTTTTACCAATTCCATCCAAAATCTATTTACTCCGACTTCACAGCCTTGCCCTAAACTGGTGCCCTTTTTTTTTAAACATATTTAGTAATAGTTTTAATAAAAATACTTGACTTTTTGTGCATGTATTATGCACTGTGTCACCATCTGTTTATTCTAACAGCCACCACAGTGTTTTAAAGATGTATAACTTGTTATACATTCAACTGTAGCATCACTATCAAGTATGTTGTTAGCAAAGATGCAATCTGGAAAAAAGATGTGAACCAAAGTTTACTTGTCGATCATTCTAGTAATGATGGATTGTAATCTTAAAATGATCTTTATTTATTTGGAGGTAAGGTTAAATCACATAATATTTAATTATAATTATATATAAACCATAGGAACTTAAACTACAGTCCAATTTTATAGGAGGAGATTTATAGAAAATACACAAAAAAATTTGTGGTCAACAATCATTTTACTATAGTATTAGTGTAAATATGTGTCAGTGTTTTGACTTTTATTTGTGCTCTACCATTTTCCTAATATTCTATCATTTTATTTATTACTAAATGTTTTTCCTCAATGCACTTTTTTCAAACATATTATATGATTAGTGTAAATTTATAGATATTTATAATACCTACCAAAAGTGATAGCTGCAGATCAAATGACTTTACACATGAATACATGAAAGTAGAGATAGTGCCTTTTTTAGCTGCCAAAGAGGGTTCCGATGAAAATTGGATTGTAAAAAAAACCTCAAGGAAATACTTTTGTGTTCCCTCAATAATTACTTATTTACTCTATGGTTAAAATTAGAAGTGATAGCCAGCACGATTACCTTATAGTGATACTGGAGTAGAAATTGTGTGGACAGAACACTTAAAAAAAAAACACATTTTTAAGGACAACCTTCATCAGGTCGAGAGAGTATATTTATCATCATCCTCATGAACAGTTTCCAACCACTGGCTAGTTCTTTTTAGAATATAGGCCTCTCCAACGTCTTCTTTCTCCCGACCACATGTCCTCTTCCACCATGACCAATTCCTCTATTCTCTCCTCCACACTTCTCTACAATCCCTTCAGCCACCTGTTCCTTGGTCTTCTTCTAGGCCTCCTCCTCCTCCGCCATTTCAATATCCAACATTTTACTTGCCATCTCCTGCTCCTCCATTCTCTTCACCTTAGTTGTGTCTTATTTATTCTTCCCTGCACTGCTTCCTCCTCCTTAACTACCCCTTTCACCCTCTCATTTCTCATCCTATCCATTCTTGTCATTCCTATAGTACTTCTCAGAAATTTCATTTCACAGGCCTGACTCAAGTTACAAATATTGATAATATTTAGTTTCTATTTCCTGTTGTTTTATTATATTTCCTTACATGTACATAGTTTTTTTTCTTTCTACATATGGGATTTGTAGATAAAATCAATTTAGTAAAATGAAGTGTAATATCCCCAACTTGTAAACCCTATGTTCTTTCAAAAAGAAAGGATGAGACTGCAGTTTTAATATTTTATTTGCATTTTATATTTAAATTCGAGAATTCTCTTTATTTTATAATATTATTTTGATCATACATTTTCATTTTATAACATTTAAGCCCTTAAGGCAGTTTGGAAGTCAATACATTTATTTTATATTAAATGTGCTTACTGTGTGCGTTGGACGATGAAACAAAAACTGAAAGAGCTGATCTAGCACTTTGTTTTCGTTCTAAGAGAAATACACCTTTTCCTTAGCACAGGGTGGTTGCATTGTCCAGCCAACCAGAAAGCTAGGATTTAAACTGCTCTTATTTGGAAGGTCGAGATTGTCAGTCCACTCTGGTGCAATCTATGATGTCATCAGAATTTGAAAAAGACATGAAGTAGAAATGATCTTACACGAGAAAGAGACGCGCAGTGACCGGGGTGGCGACAAGACGTGTGTTGCTTGTCGTCACATATTTAATTATGATTTAGTGTACAGTGACTATCGTAGAGACGGGTCGTTTGTACAAGCTAAAGTTGTTAATTATTATAGTAGGCTAATACATACTATAACAAGAATACTTTCTAACAATGAATTAACATAAAAAGTGATCAAAGCATATTTATTGTATAAGTGGGAATTTCCTTATATGATAATCACGTCGATAAAAGAAACTGAGCTAGCCAGGGATGGATGTTAAGTTTATAAGTCATCTTTGCGAATTCTTCAATTGTTAAGCCATCGAGGGGCTTTTGTTGACTATTATAAATTGGCAGCCAACGTAGGGCAATTAGGAAATTATAATAGTTTTGATTTCTTAGTTTTAGTAGAGAGTCAATTTTTCTAAAACTAAGATATAAGTGCTGGAGTCATTCATAACTTTACTTTGATGCACTATAAAAACAAATGCCATTGGTGGTCCACTTAAGTTTAGTAAGACATTCATTATAAACATTCTCACTTACCGACACAGCTGTTTGTCTGTTAAGGGAGAGGAATCCTCCTAAACAGATTTCAGGAGAATATATCTTGATTGTCTGTAGCAGGAATTTCAACTGGTAACATAAAGTTTAATCCTTGATTGGAAAAAAAAAAAACTTTTTGCACAATGTTTATTAATGTTGTCAATGAAATTTGCCATGTGTTTTTTTTTAGTTTTTTTAAGCACTGCGTCTTAGGTACTACCGGTTCAGGTTATACACTTAATTTGCCATGTTGTTTTATATTTAATGAGTTTACTTTATTTTTGTTTTTATTTTATTCACTATGCCTATTTACATTTAACTATGCTAATGAGATTGGAATGAGGAAGGTAGAATTTAGAAGGAATGTTTCCACATTCCACATTTACATGAAGGGAGAGTAAAAAAAAAATATTCAACTAAATTAACCAAAATCACCCTCATTACACCCGACCAAGATTCAAACCCTGATCTTCCCATCATTGGTAATCTAGTCTTTTGGGAGAGTGATGCCTTAGATCATGTGGCCATTTAAGGGGGTTTAAAGTAATTATTATCAAAACTAAATATAACTTCACTTTAAAATAGGTACCTCTTTTCGGGTATTTTTGTCAATCCGTGATTTAATACTTGCTGTCAATAGCTCCTCTTTAAATTTGATTACAACCTAGAACAACAAAGAAACATAAGCATTTAGATATTTCTATATTTCACCATACCATTGGCTAACTAATCTGCTTGATAATCCAATTAATAGTTTTAAAAAAACCAATTTGGTCTTTTACGTTTGTCCTAATATAAGCATACTGTAACAGCTTAAGCTAAATTTAATATAGTACTCTGCTTTAAATCTGTCAAAATGTTTAGATTTGAGTACCTTGGTTTTTAAGATTCTTTTAAAGTGTCTATTAAAAAATCAATCAAACCAATCATTGGATATATTCTTTATCTATAAACAATAGCAACATTATATATATTTTAAAATGTATTTAGAAACATTCAAATTGAAACCAGAATCTGGTACTATCTTAAACTATTAAATTAATAACGAGATAACTATCAACCTGCACTAGCTCCACAGTTTTGCAAACATTCAGAAAATAAAAATACTGATCATTAGATCTTAACTTAATTTTTTGAGTCTGGTATTAACTATTATTTGGCTGCTAAAAATTCTAAAGAGATGACAATAATTTTGAATCTGTGTTCTTGCACTATATTTTGTTTGCTGTTGGCATAGTTTTCAAAGAGTTTAAATTTGGGAGTACAAGACTACAGGTCCTTTAACCTCCCTCCTTCCAGCATGAACATGAAAGGGCTATTAATAAAATATTTCTAGATTCCTCCCTTATGTCAAGATTAGTAAGTTATTAGGTATGAAACTATTTTTAATTTAAATAAAAAAATCATTCCATACTAAATGATTAGCACAAATAATATAACGAAATTAATTCTACGAGGCATATAAAATCATTCGTGCTGTGCTCCAAATGTGGATTTTTAATTTTCTGGATAAAAACTGTTCATTTTTTTTTTACAGTACTTTGAGCATTAGGGAGTGGGCGGAAGGGTAAATGTCCCCTTCCCTCTCTTCTTTCCAATGACGCCCGCACATAGTGCTTGCCATTTCAAAAGGGTAGCTATACCCCGATTTGTATAGGAAGCCCACTTTCAACCTCTATCATTGATTGTAAGTCACTAAAATTTGACATTGTACAAATAGTTTTTTAAAATTATTAATTAAAGAGTCGTTGATCTCGGTGGTCTTGTGGTAAAGTGCTCGCCTCAGGACCCGGTGTTAGTCGGTTCAAACCTAGTCATGTTCGAAGGATTTTTCTTGACCTATAGAAATCTGTAGCACAACTTCCTTCGGAGGGGAAGTAAATCGGTTACTCTCATGTCGATTGTAGCATGTAAAAGAACCCTAGAGTGAAAATATCTTTACTGACAAAATTGGTAGGCCCTTTACCTCTAGCTCATAGAAATTATTGTGCGTTGATAATAATCATACAGTTCAAAAAGTACACTTTAAATACCTCAAATATAAACAAATAATTAAAAAGTCACCAAAATTTTCCAATACTACCTTCTTATGGATTGCTGTATAGTTTCTCTTTACATTATTAACTAAATAGACTAAGAATGTAAATACAGTTGTAATATTTTTATTCAACAATGTGGCAACATGAGTTTCAAGTTTTCAAACAACAGGCTTCATATTAAAAATCAGACTGTACTTGATGACAGATACTCACTGTTCTATAAACTCCATCGCATTGATCACATATCATGAACAGTGTCATGACGTCTATGAGGATTATAAATAGCAGGTAAACGTCATATCTCGTCACACTCTGTTTTATCAAGAAAAGATTTGAGCAGATCAAGCAAGAGTTGATTGATATCTTGATAGACAAATAGACGATCAGGAAACCGATGGTATGATAAAACATATGTCCTGTCATTTTGACAATATGGCTAAGTTCCATCCACAAAACAGTGTAGTCTGGGATGAATAACGATGAGCTCTCACACTTCTCCACTTTCTAGATAAAAAGGAGCGAAACAAATATTTATAAAAATTAGAGGGTCGAATCCACTATTTTACGAATCCCAAATCTTGTAGAAAAATAATGAACATAACAGGAAATAGAAATATATCAGAATATTAGAAACAAGGAATAGTAACAAAATGTGAACATTTTTTGCTCAAATAAATTTACTACAGTATTCATACATTCAGTTAAAGTGTTAAATTAATGGTTTGGTGTTTGGTTGTTAAGTTTTTTCTATAATTATTTTTTAGCAGAACCACCAATAAGCAAATTCTAATCCAACATTTTGATAAAAACATTCTATTTTTATTTGAATCTAGAATTGGAAATTTTATTGAAACTCGAATATCCTTAATGATTAGAGGGATTCTCTCGCCTGGTCAGCTCTTAACTGGATTCATCTCAATGTTTGTCTACCAGTTGGTCCTCTTGTTTGGCCACTTGGCTGTCTTATTACTCTGTTCTCTTATACGGGAGCTTGTCTAACAGTTGGTCCAAGTCGTGTTGGCCACTTGATCCATGTTGTTTCTGGGTGTCCACCATTTGGTCCAAGTCATGTCGGCCACTTGGTCCACGTTGTTTCTGGGTGTCTACCAGTTGTTGGCCACTTGGCTGTCCATCACTTTGTCATCATATAGGTGAGGTTGTTTTACATTTTGGTTCAAATCATCTTGGTCACTTGACCCACCCAACCTACCAAATATTTTGTATAGCTTGTCGGCCATATTTGTTGTCTAGCAGTTTGCATGGTTCCGCCGATGAGAAACACACACACAAAAAAAACTATATAGATTAGAAAAAATAATATATTTTTTTGCAGTTTGACAACTAAAGAAATATGCAACAGCTATAACAAATTATACAAACCAATTAAAAAAACTGAAAGTTTACCTTGGTGATTTCCTTCAACAGTTGTCGTCCTGCGATGACCAAAGAGTCACACAGTGTGTACCAGAACACGCCGGTACCACTCCTCATGATGTTCACGTAATAATGGATACAAATGTCGCACGGGTTTAGGTTGGTGCTATAAGTGTTTTGGTACAGTACCTCGATGGCAGCCATCAATAGAACAGAGGAAGAAAGCATGGCTAGACTCTGCTTTCTTGTAGAGAAGATGAGTGGGGTGCCACATATCCTATAGTAACGGGCCTAGGAAACAAATATTACCAGATCTACATGGATCGATGCCATAGTAGTTACTAGACTTAGTTCACTTCTAAAACCACCGCAAGCCCTACCATTCTCATCACCTAGATTTAGTTCAATTACCAGATTTACATGGATCCAAACCATAGTAGTTCCTAGACTTAGTTCACTTCTAAAACCACCGCAAGCCCTACCATTCTCACCACCTAGATTTAGTTCACTCCTCTTAAAACCCCACAAGGTCTCATTTAACCGTAACATGGCTCAACTACACATTCAAGCCCATGAAACAATCTTTTACGTCTATTTGCGAAAGGGGCTTCCATCTTATCTAGTATTAACCATTCCTGGCATTTGGGTTGATTGTGTAGAAATAGTTGTGATGTCCTAGGGCTGTAACTTGTGTGCAGATATAATTCTGCACCACACTTCCTCCCCCTCCAAAAAAAAAAGCCCATCAAACATTTTTATTTATTTATTTATAATTTAATTTTTTCTATTTTTTGTTGTATTTGTGTGTGTGTGTTTTGCATATTTTTACCTGTCCAAGCTATCTGCATATTTACATTAATGAGATATGGAAGAGGAGGGTAAGATCCATCCTTAGTATATCATTTGAATGGCGACTTAACATCACTGTAAAACCAGAGCAAATGAGATTTATGAGTAAAATTACACTTAAAAAATGTGTATATATATATTACCTGAAATGTTGACCATGTGTTGAAATATTCGGCTACTTTCCGAGCGTCTATCCAAAATGTCAACGGTATGAGAAGTACAATTGAATAGAACGCCAGAGGCAACATAAATACGACGAATACATTAAAGTTTTTAGTTTTTGAATCTCTTAAGAAGGTGTAGCATATTGAGGACATAACAACAAAGTATACGAGGACTGAATACAGCACAAGCATAGATGAACATCTGAACTGCTTTGCTTCTGTAAATAAGAAAGTGTATCGATTCAATTTGTGTTACTTTTATTTAAAGATAGGATATTATTATTTTTTAAAGTTAGGATATTATTATTTTTTAAAGTTAATTAACATCCATTTTCTGAACCACATGCTGATATCAAAACACTACCAAAAACTAACTTAAATTTAGAACATATATATATATATATATATATATACATATATAGACTTAACTTACATTAATTGATGAATGTAAGGACGCTATTAATATAGGGCTCCTAATGTCATAAAAAAGTGGTTTAGGCATCTAAAAAAGGGTTATGGGTATAAAAAAAAATCACAAAACATTTTAACTGTCCCTAAGATTTAATACCAAACCCTGCTATTTGGACTATTAAGAAAGATGGCTTTAAGCTAATTCCCCCTGTTTATGATGACTATTATCAATTATTCATGTTGACCTATCATCATCATCATCATCATCATCATCATCATCATCAACTGTTTCCAGCCTGTGGCCAGGTTAGTTTAGTAAAATGCCTCCATCTTCTATCCTTCCACCATTCTTCTTCCTTTAATTGCTTCCATTCTTTTCCTCTCACTTGCACCCTTTCTCTTATTTGCCCCTCACATCTCTTTCTTGTGGTATTTTTCCTACATACTTTTTACCATCATTTTCTCTGGGATCCTCTCCTTCTCCATTATTGTTACATGTCCATACCCAGTGGCAGATTTAAAATGTTTGCACCCCTAGGCACAATTATAATATAGGCCGCCCCCTACCCATTTTTTTAAATTAAGGGCTTTAGGAAGTTTTGGAGGAAAGAGGTGTTGGGGAGGGGGACGGAAATTAGTATTCAAGAAAACATTTCTATGAAAGCTAATCAGGCATGTACATACCCTACAGTAGCTTGAGTTTACATTATGAAGAAGGGGAGACTGACGTCAGTTATAAAGCGATTGCAAAATACACTTATTTAAAAATAAATATTGTCATACTGACTTTAACTTGAACTATTTCAATAAGATTCTGAAAATTAAAAAACTACACCTGGACACGGGAATCGAGCCTGGGACCTTTGGCTTAGTATGCCAATGTTCTAACCACTGAGCTATCCAGGAATTGACCCGTGCATAGGGTCATTCTTCACTTATATTCTAAGGCAGAGTCTATGATGGACGTGTCATTTTTCAATTTTCCGAATATGATATCTAGATGGAGTAGTCCCATTGATCTCTATAATATAACTGGATGCACATCTGTGGCTGAAATTTTCGAGCTGTCGTCTGCATACCATTGTGTGAGAGAGAAAGAAACTTTCGGGTATCTCTTTCACCCATACAAGGCAGTGTGACATTTAGACATAGTTCATTAATTTGATTGAATATATGATAAACATCAATGTGTCAGTGGTTAAATTAAATAAATATGTTAGTTAAAGCTTTGAAGAGCTTATAAAAGTTCAAAACTGGTTAGTTTTTTCTTTAAATAAGTTGGTGTAGTCTAATATGTACGATGATTTTTGAAGGAGGCTTACTTGTAAGGCTTTATATCGTACCAGAATCCTACCCTATAGTTGTGTTTAGCTAGGATAAAAGACCTTACAGAAGGAAATTTCTACTTCTGTTCTAAATTGCCGTTCATCTTACCAAAATATGATATATATGATATTATTCTGTTACGAAATAAAGCCTTAAAGATTGGGATTATTACTAAAATCAGGGTTTAGTAGATACTGTACTTCCTACAAGCCAATAACCTAAATTATCACTTGAACGTAAGACTTCTACAAAAAGTGTGCCATTCAATCAAATGTAATACAGTTTTTAGCTAACTTGTTTCATTATAGTTATCGAAATTTCAACATAATATGGTTTCTGAAAGATATGAGCCAACTTAAAAAAACAGGTATTATTATAATAATACTTTCCACAAGCCTATAACCTAAGTGTAGTTTGAATGCATGGCAACTATTCAAATTTTGTCATTCAAACAAATGTAATCAAGTTTTAAGATACCTTGTTCATTATATTTATAGAACTTTCAATATAATATGGTTTCTGAAACCAATATACAAGCTAATAACCAACTTTAAATATAAGTGTAGTCGTGGCAGACTGTAAACAACATTGATGATAACTACATAAAAATTGAAATATCTAAGGTTTTATTCGTATTTGTACAGTATTACCTGTAAAACTGGATTGTATATCCTTTAATGTAAATGTTTCTTCAGGAAAGTGTGATATAATACCTCACTATTTTCAAACAATAACACTTTTATTCATCAGAGACATGTTTTCGCATAAGAACATTTAAAGAAACCGTTAAATCTGTCCCCCCCTCCCCCAGTGTAGCAGACGATACACTTGAGAGTCACGTTTTTGTCCTTGGAATGTGCATGTGTATGTCCATCCAGTTATATTATAGAGATCAATGAGTAGTCCTCACTAAAAGCATATATAATAGCTTTGGCTAATTGATTCTTAAATATTTCGATAATGTTAGTCAATAATTTTTAAACATAATTATTAAAAACAAAATATTGTAATAAAAATCAAAATAATTTCATCCAAAATGTGTCGCCCCCTAAAACCGCCGCCCCTAGGCCCGTACCTAATGGGCCTATAGTGTAAATCTGCTTCTGCCCATACCATATCAGTCTTGCTGTCTGTTGGAATGTAATAAATATTTAGTGTATAGCCTATTATTATTTTATATGTTACAGTTGTAGAAATACTCATTAATATGTTTACTTTCTTGCCTTGATGCTCTGACTAAGAAAGTGCTACGATCAAAGAAAATTATACAATATAAATTTGACTATTTGCTCCCCTCCCTCCCGATGCTCAAAAAATAGGGCAACTAATTCATATTTGTCTGTGATAAGTTTGGATAAAAAACAACACATTTTTTGTGCTCTCATATTTATACCTTTTGTTCTCTGAATGGGTAGTACTCCTAGGACCCTTAAGTACAAAACCACATGTTTGTGACTATGGTAGTAGCTTTCGCTGATATTTGTGAGGTGCCGATACATATTTTTAATACTTCCAATCACTATGGTTTAGTGCCATTTTGATTTTTCTTCTCCAGTACTGTGTGTATAAATACATTGCATTAAAATATTGTTTAGAATAATATTTTGAACATGATATACTAATTTGTGATAAATTCAATAAACTGTAAGGATTTTAATTCAA
The DNA here is from genome assembly GCA_902155825.1 of Timema genevievae. Classification (NCBI taxonomy): domain Eukaryota; kingdom Metazoa; phylum Arthropoda; class Insecta; order Phasmatodea; family Timematidae; genus Timema; species Timema genevievae. The sequence continues at coordinate 11,915 of CABFWO010001545.1, read as the reverse complement.
AATAATCACAATATTGTAAGAATTTTAATTTGTCGATTTATATTTTTATTTAGTTTTAATTTATTCTTTAGTGTTTATTTATTTTGACGCGATTAGCACGCCATGCCGCCAGATGTCATACTACATTTAATTCTCGTTATATTCATTTTAAAACTTATTGTTTTCAACGGACATTGGATTGCGTCGAAACAGACACCAGATAATAACTTTATCAAAACAAGAAATATTTACCGGGTTTTTGTCAATTTTTAAAAAAAGTTTTAATCTCCACATAGCTTCGACCTCACTACGCAGACGCTATATTCTTATGAGCCTTTTCCAATACAATTTCAAGACTTTGTGTTATTTTCTTCTAAAATAATAATTATATATTTTTTTCCTCAAGCTAACTTTTTTTTAAACAATGACTGGAAAGAATATTTTGGCCAGAGTCATTCCTTCGACACGAATGCACTGTCTTATGTTATTTTATTAATTTATTTTAACTATGAGGGTGTCTCATGATATTATATTTGTATTATTTCAATAATTATCCACAAAAAATGGATTTTTATATTAATACATCAAATTACTGAACTGTTAGTTGAATTATGAATTGTATTTTAAATTTATAATTTATCAGACGTCTGTTAGGCAGGATAAAATTTTAGATTGATGATTATTTATTAAAGGAAAAACTAAACTTACTTTTTTTTTAAAGTCAAATCCGTTGTTAAGTATTTTATTTATATTATTATCACCATCATTCTATGCTATCGTTGTTACTATCGCTATTAAAAAACACATATTTAGCGATGTCTCACCTGCAAGCAGTTCCCAGGGATGCTGACCTTGGACGCCGGTTTTGTTGTACGCAAGGTGAGTCCATTGTTGACTATGTACAGTAAAGGTATATTTTTTCCCAACATGACCCAGAGGTCCTGAGAGAGTCTCGTTTTCGAATTTATGTATTATTAATGTTGTTATTGTTATTATTATTATTATTTTAAGTTTTACCCCGAGAATCGAGATAGTAGTTTTTGTTGTTGTTAAAAGCAAATGTTGGTTTTGAACCCAAAGTATTGTATTCATTTTAAATCTGAGCTAGCCCACCAATCTCTTATCATCTATTTTATTTACTGTTTTTAATGACGTCACTGGACTTGTCAATAAATAGATAGATGCCCTTTTTAATATTTCCCCATCTTTCTTATAAAAGACATTACACTTATTATTATAAATATATTAAAGTTTTTTATTTACAATATTTTTTAAACTGTAAACAAGGGTATTTATTTTCAATTAATAACACTAATTGAACAACCCATTTTAAAATTGACATATATTTTAACTTTCAATGAATTTTTATTAAATAATGTTAAAGTTACATTTTTGCTAAAGAAATATTAATACTTTACATTACAAAACCCTATTTATACAACTACTATCCTCAGATAATATAATTCACCAGATAATTACTATCCCACTCGAACTCAATGTTAATTAATTGACAAAACATTCTAACTGTTAAAGTATCAGATGGATAAAATTTAGCTATGAATTTTTCAGAGAAACTATGCCCTAATTGTAATGATTTCCTAAGTAATTTCAAATTTAATAGGGACGTATTTATGTGTTTTTTTATACTAAACTACATATTTTTATAAGCACAAAACTGATCATGTTTCATGTTATAGGGGAGTGTATTTAAATAAAATTAACGAACAGCTTAGTTTGATAAAATTATCAATCATATTTGAATACATTATTTAATATTTTACTGTAACTAAGTGACTTAAGATTTAACTAAGCATTAATAACTGATATGTTAACTCACTCACTTGCAAAAATCAACAATGTTGATACAAACTTATTTTAACTCCAGGATCATTATTTGTGTGTGCATTTTGATACTCAAATCACATTTATACCAGGTATATGTATTTTTTTTATCATTCTTTATTTAATGATGGCCATTATAAACAGAAATATTCAACATATAGCTTCATAACAAACATAAATTTAGTCAATACATGTCACCAAGAATATTATTGTCATGTCATAACTTATTAATTATTTAAGAATTTGCATCAATATTTCTTAGAAATGTGTACGGTGGAATCCTACAGTTATTCTTCAATCAAGTATTTTTCAACAATAATGTTGTGTTGAAGCATATATTTATATCATTAAATCAAGTATGTTAGCAGACTAACCCGCTTCAGTGGCCGAAAGGTCTAAGTCGTCACTTCGTTTTGTTAGACTGGCCTGCTGATGACGGGGAGATCAAGGTTCGAGTCCTGGTTGGGTCTACTATGGGTGGTTTTTCCTAAACGGTTTACCACTCTTCTTCCACACAAATGTGGGCAAACTACTTCTGAAATGCTTCCTTTCTCATCCCTAACCCATTAGAGTAATTATCATATATGTATATAATATAAACAGGTGGTATGACACTGTGATTAATAAAAATAATAATAATAATGATGATAATGAAAGTGATAATGTTTAACACTAAGACACTACATCCTTATAAAATAAAACAATTGACAAACAATGTGCAGTTATTTCAACTTAACTGTAAGATACTTACTAGAACAATCTTATAATTTTATATCCTAACAAAAAAAAAATATGAACACAATTTCATCAGTCATATTTTATAAAAATATTATTAAAGTGTGTTCGTTCCTATTAACTTTATGACCATGAGATATACTAACAAAGAAATAATATCGGAAATTTATATAAAAAAAAGGTGGTATAGTGTATTGTGAACTACTGATCTAGTGTTTTTGTTTGTAGTATTAAGTTTATAGGTTTGTTGGGGTAAAGCTGTATGTAGGAGATTTGTCAATGTTTAAAAAATATTTTAACCGTCTCGCATCAGTGCTGCTATATATATCCAGATGAAACAACTAACAGTACTTTTTACTTTCCGAAGATACTCGAAGGTTTTAAATTTACATTTTAGGCCAAATGACTTTAGACCAAATGATTTTTGGTTTCATTTTTAGGCCAAATGCCTTTAGGCCAAATGACTTTAGGCCAACTGCTGCGTCCCTCAATCGGACACATTAGCTTAGTCGGTAAGATGTCTTTCTTCTGAACCAAGGGTCCCGGGTTCTATTTTCGGCATGGCCGAAATATCTATCATTGGTGAAATGAGGGTTTACCCTTTCACAGTGATGAATTAACGGCTGGGGACTGGGTGTTGTGCCTGTCCTAGTCTTAAATTAGATTATAAGGCATATGAAACTACGACAGCCCAAGACAGCCTGCAGTGGAAAATATATGGCTTGAATAAAAAAAAAACTGATTCAGTCCACAAGCTGGAAACGGTAATGGATGTAAAGTACAGTCATAGAACACCAAAAGTTATCTTGATAAAAACATTTATAAATAAAAAAAATGTTAAACATATCCGCAAATTCTTTTATGCTTTGCCTTTAACATTGCGCATTTTAAAGAAAATGATAAAATAAATCTAGGTGATATCTCATTATTTTCAAATAACTGTGAACTATCACTTATTACTTTTGTGTCGTATAAAATATAAATAAGAAAAATCAAAATAAAGGAACCAAAACTATTTTTGGAAAAAAAACAAAATATATTTGTTTGTGCTGTTGTGTATTTCATAAGGTTGAGACGTATCATAATAAGTGAAGCTATTGAAAGTGTTATGGTAATTAAGAGAGTTGTAATTATCTGCACCCTCAAGGTAACATGATTATGCTATTTGTATCTGGGTACTAATTATATTATCTACTACCCCACCAGTCTTGACTCAAATTGTGTCTAGTAAACATTGAAGTCGTATTCAAATTTAGAAAAGGTAAGATATTGCTGAAAACTGGTATTTCTTTTTCTACTCATATTTTGTAATAAAATTAACTTTTGGTTCCTATTAATTTTAACCACCCATGTGGCTTTTAAATAATGTACGGTGATGGTTTGGCAAAAGTTACCTAGGTTTTCAAGCTGTGTACACCTTTTTAACTTAAGTCATTATATTAATTAATTCCCAAAGGATTAGAATGGGAAAGTGTTATCATATATTTTGGGCTAAGAATGCCATATTGAAATCATACTCTATGAGCAATTAACAACATAATTTTAAGCCCCCTTGCATAATCTATTCAAAATAATTAATAAAAAACCTGTTTCAGTGGTTGAATGTTCTAAGCGTCACTCATGTTAGACTGATCTGCTGAGAACGGGAATATTGGGGTTCGAATCCCGGTCGGATCTATTGAGAGTGGTTTATCCTAAATGGTTTCCTACTCTCCTCCCGCACAAATAATGGTAGATTACTTCTAAAATGCTTCCCTCTACATCCCTACCCCATTAAAGTAACTATCAAATACCTGTGTGAAAATACCTTTAGACAGTAAACGTTTTTGTACATACATCAGAAGGGCCTCGAAACAATGCCCCCTTGCACTCCCTCCCTTTATATGCCCTTTAAAATTTCACCTGAAGATAAGAATCAAATTTGGAAACTTTAGTTTAGTGTGTAAATTGTACCATTGTTTTATTTTGGGTCGTCCCAAATTCAAGGTAATTCATCACTACAGTGAGAAAATGAATAGGTATCCTGTACTCTAAAAGTTGCAGGGGAAATTTGGGGGCCGAGGACCCTCAAACACTGTTGTCCAAGAACGTCAAGGGCTTATTTCAAGGGAAATATTTGTAGATGTTTGCCTATAGAAAAGTGGTTCTGTTTCTCAGATAATCTGGAAAGACTTTCAGAAAATATGGAAGCGCTGGGAATCAAACCCGGGTCCTCTGGGTACGTAGCCAGCACCTATGGCCCCTAGACCACAATGGCCTCAAATTGTGATGCTATCTGCTCGGTTAGAAATTTAAGTGGATATTAATGTCGGGGCTAAGAGTGGTATGGGCACATTTTTGAATTCATAAGAGAGACAGATCCTATTAAATTAGCATGCCAGGCCTCCACCGTGGTTCGGATTCCACGTTAAACTGTAGGTCCTCCATTTCATCTCACAATCACCCTACCACTACACATTATTACCACTACACATTAGCGTAAGTGCGTATAACCCGAACGGGTAGTAAGACGCGGTGCTAATAATAATAATAATAATAATAATAATATTAAATTAGCCTAGTGTAATTAAAAGCACACAGCAATACTCAAAGCAAAAAAAATCACAATAAGATTAAAATGAAGTGGTACATGGATCAAGTGTCCATCAGATCTTGGTGAGAGGGAATCAGGTGGATTGTCCAACTCACGTTGCAATTAAAACTATTTCTTAAAGCCTTACTTATCTCACACAATGCTGCTTGGAAACAAACGAGTCTCCCAACTTGAGAATTTATGCTCCATAAACTATTTAGATGCGTAAACTCTGACTAACATAGGGGAGATTATCTCGGACTATTAATACTCTATCGCTACGTCATTGGTTTATTATTAAGATATATTTACCAATATTATTTGCTGTAAGCAGTGGTGCACCCAAGGGGGAGAGGGGCAAACAGGGTATTTACCACTCCCCCCCTCCCCAACACCACAAATAATTTTAATATAAATTTAAATGATATGAAGTATAACTAAAATATTTAGTATTGAAGATGTGTCGAATGTAGAGGCTACATTTTAAGACCAGGCTTCTAACTTAAGCCTAATATTTAAAAGGTTTACCGCTACACACACAAAATTGACAATTGAAAAAAAGCACACAAATAATAGCTTCGATACCATTTGCATTATTTAAATCTCTTAATTACCATAAAACTACTCCAAATAATTTCTAAAAGAATTTAATATTCATAAATATTATCGGCCTTCAGAGGTTAGGGGGCTGTGCAACCCCAAACCCTCTCTTTACAGCAAAATTTCATTATTGCTACAGCCTTGATTGAAGACCTCCACCAAAGTAAATGGCTGGATGCGCCACTGATTAAGTAAATAATATGAACATATATTTTACTTTACCTTTTTCTTCTAAATCATCTTGAAATGGTGAAATTACACTTCTGACTTTTAGGATTCTTTGATGTATAATTATTAGTATATACAATCACAATGAATCATAAGTCGTTAATGTAAAACAAAAACTAAAAGAACATTATTAAAACTCCACGCATCCTTTTTACTAAATAAAAACAAGAATTACCGTCAACTATGGTTAAAGTAGCCCCGTCATCCGCACCCCCTCCCCGTTCCTCACTCTATCTGTGTGTGTAAGAGATCTGCTATGGAGATGTTTTTTGCCAAATACATGATAATACATGTGACTAGAATAATTAAACATAACTCAATGTATTTAATTTGTGTATAATTTAAAGCTTGTTACGTATACTAGCTATTATTTTACAATTAATTACTAGCTATTATTTTACAATTAATTTTATTTATATATTATGTAATTTTACTTAAACTATACCAAATTAGCATCATAAATAAACATTGTGATCTTGAATCTTTTTTCGATAGTTGGCACAATGCTTTGCTTGCTATACATGAACAGCATGACCTGGGGTGTAAAAACCTGAAATCATTGGCCAATGACGTGTAGACGAGCAGAAAGGGAATGAGTTGCAGCCCCCTAGACATTGGGAAAGGTCATTAAAGTCTTCCTAGCTTGCCTTGCGGTTTTCAAGCAGCAAGCCCTGGGTTTTCTATTGTTATAAGTAGAGCCTTTTGGAAGAAGAATGACTTAAAACACAGTATTCTTGGAATATGAACCAATATTAGTTTTAAAATTAATAATTAATTACACGTATATTTATTAACAATTTAAACATTAGTATTTACACAGTTAACACAGACAAGATCGAATTTAAAAAAACTAGTCCATATCGTTATGGGTACGCGGCACAGGCCTAGCATACCCGGAAAATAAGCCACTGCATCACTAATAGTTTAAGGCAAAGAGATATGTTTAAATAAACATTCTGTGTCTTCAAAAACTAATTGTTTCTCAAAATTCAATGAATACTATTGTGTGAAATATTATTCTGTTATTTTAAATATTTAATCTCGGTTTCAGCCATTATTACTATCTCAAACGATGAAAGACACTGAAGAAATAAAGAAATGGCTGAAATCTCAACATCATCTTCCAAGCCTACCAGGTTAGCTGTGTCCATATTAAAACAAGAGTTTGGTAATTCCCTTTAAAATATGAATGCTTTAAAGTTTTTAATTTGCATTTTAATTGCATAGACAAATGGAGCTATAACAAATCCTGATTTAGTCTTAGATCTTTTTATCTGGTGTGTACAGCCTAAGACATTGGTAAGTCTCTGGTGGTTATAGCCTAAGACACTGCTTTGTCTATGGTGGTTATAGCTCACCAGAAACATAGCAGTGTTTCCTCTACTACCCACAAGAAACAATGAAGTGTTTCAGCCACTACCCACCAGAAACATAACAGTGTCTTAGGCCATACCCACCAGATACGTAGCGGTGTGTATACCTTCCAGAGACATAGCAGTTTTTCAGCCACTACCCACCAGATATATAGCAATCACCAAAGACTTAACAGTGTCTTAGAATCTACCCATATATATGTACATAGAATTGTCTTCGGCTCTACCCACCAGAGAAATAGCATTGTCTAAGTCTCTAACCATCAGAGATATAGAAGTGTTTAAGCTAGTACCCACCAGATACATAGCAGTGCCTTAGTCTCCAATCACCAGAGACATAGCAGTGTCTTAGGCTCTACCCACCTGACACATAGATGTGTCGTCGGAAATACCAAACAGAGACATAGCAGTATCATAGTTTCTACTCACCAGAAACCTAACAGTGTCTTAGGATCAACTCACTATATACGTAGCAGTGGTTCAGCTTTCAGCCACTACCCACCAGATACATAGCAGAGTCTTAGGATCTATAAACCAGAGACATAGCCGTGTCATAGCTATTGGTTAACAGAGACATAAAAGGTTCTTTGGCTTTACACACCAGAGATATAACATTGTCATAGCCACTATCTATCAGAGACAAAGGAGTGTCTTAGGCTTTACTCACCATAGATGTAGCAGTGTTTGAAGCACCAACCAATATATACATAAGTGTATATAGATATAGTGTCTTATGTTCCACTCACCAGAGACATAGCTGCGTCTTAGGCTATAATCACGTGAGACATATTAGTGTCTTAGGATGTATCCACCAGAAACATATTAGTCTCTTAGGCTGTACTCACTTGAGACATATTAGTGTCTTAGGCTCAATCCACCAGAGACATATTAGTGTCTTAGGCTATACTCACGGGAGAGATATTAGTGTATTAGGCAATACTCACCGGATACATATTAAAGTCTTAGGCTATACTCACCAGAGATAATTTAGGGTCTTAGGCTATATTCACCTTAGACATATTAGTGTCTTAGGCTATACTCACCTGAGACATATTAGTGTCTTAGGCTATACTCACCTGAAACATATTGGTGTCTTAAGCTATACTCACCTGATGCGTAGTGTCTTAGGTTGTATACACCAAAGCCAGATTAGTGTATCAGGCTATACTCACCTTAGACATATTAGTGTCTTAGGCTATACTCACCTGAGACATATTTGTGTTTTAGTCTGTATACGCATGAGACATATTAATGTTTGAGCTATACCCACCTTAGACATATTAGTGTCGTAGGCTATACTCACCAGAGACATATTAGTGTCTTAAGCTATATTCACCTGAGACATATTTGTGTCTTAGGTTCTACTCTTCAATGACATAGCATTCTCTTAGTCTGTAGCCACCAGAGATATAAGTGTTTTAGTCTCCGTCTCTACTGACCAGATACATAATAATGTCTTAGGCTCTACAGAAACACTGCTATGTCTTTGGTGGGTAGAGTCTAAGACACTGTTATGTCTTTGGCGGGTAGAGTCTAAGACACTGCTATGTCTCTGGCGGGTAGAGTCTAAGACACTGTTATGTCTCTGGCGGGTAGAGTCTAAGACACTGTTATGTTTCTTGCGGGTAGAGTCTAAGACACTGTTATGTCTTTGGCGGGTAGAGTCTAAGACACTGTTATGTCTCTGGCGGGTATATCTTAATGCACTGTTATGACAGTATTATCACCTTTATTTCACACAGTGTAAAGATTACATGTTTGCCCCACAAAGTTCTAAAGTATATCTTCTAAATCGTGGTCGCTTATTATGTCAAAATGATCCTGATAATCCTTGCTCATATTTAAGTTATGTTCATCTTTTTAAAATGATTTTGGCTAGCAGTGTAACAATCTATTACTATTAGGAGGAGGATATAGAATTGAGAGGCAGCAGATTAGATGTTTCATGGTGCTCATTCAAATCTGCTTTAGGTTTGCTTTGTCACTTCCTCTTCTTTAAATAACCTCTTTGTCACTTCCTCTTCGTTAAATAACCTCCTCGTCCCTTCCTCTTCGTTAAATAACCTCTTTGTCACTTCCTCTTTGTTAAATAACCTTTTTGTCACTTCCTCTTCGTTAAATAACCTCCTTGTCCCTTCCTCTTGGTTAAATAAACTCTTTATCACTTCCTCTTCGTTAAATAACCTCCTTGTCATTTCCTCTTCGTTAAATAACTTCCTTTTTACTTCTTCTTTGTTATAACCTTCTTGTCCAAACAAACTATTTCAATAGCTATGATTTAGGGATGTATACAAATCTAGATTCAGGCATCACCCAATCTCCGATTCATTCTAAACTGCCTGTATTTTGCTATCCAGAGAGAGTGACTGTTCTACTAAAATGCCTCCATATTCCACCATTCTTCCTCCTTTATTCACTTTCTGTCTTCTCCCCTATCTTGCACACTTTCTGTTATCTGCTTCTCCCTTCTCTTTATTGGTCCACCTTTCGGTCTTTCCTACATACTCCATCGCCCGAACTCTCTTTGTCATCCTCTCATTTTCCACCCTCATTACATGCCCATACCATCTTAGTCTTGCTTCCTATACTATCTTATGTACTCTCTGTACCCTCCACTCTTGCCCGGATAACTTAATTTATCATATTGTTTCTCCTCGTGACAGCTAACATGCTCCTCACAAACTTCATTCCCATTGCCTCCACTTTCCTAGTCTCTCTTACATTCATTGTTAACGTGTTCTGCTGCATATGTGACAATGGAGTACAAAGCACGTCCTATACAGCACCTATATTCTCCATAGCAGATCTCTTACACACCTATAGAACAACTCCCCTTGGTACTCCCTAATTAGATTCTCTCTACTCCCAACCCTTCGCCTCAATCACGCTTCCAAGATATTTTATACTCTCTTCCTTTCTACGTTCTACTCCATCCAATTTAATAGCGTTACTAGGCCTTGTCCTCTTCCTTGTCACTACCCCTATACTGAATACTGTGTCTTGCTTCAATTAAACCAGCCAGCTCTCGATACACCTACCCGTATGTTAATAAAGTTGACACTAAGAAATAACAGTAACAATATTGTACTTTTGTACATTATGATGATACTTTTTTTTCCTTCTACAGATGATCTAATTATGCTGTTTTTACGTAGTCGTGAGCACCACCTCGAAGAGACGAAAAGAGCTATAGATTTATTCTGTACTATTAAAACTCAAGCGCCAGAATTCTTCACTCGAAGAGATCCTTTAAGTCAAGAGATACAATACATTCAACACGTTATGTGAGTATTCCAAAAAATAAATATAGATATGTGTTCAACTTTCTGTGGCTGTGTATCGTTTGAGCTACTATACAAATTTTGATGAAATTTGTTGGGCATATAATCTCATTCAAGTAAGGAGTCAAACCGAAAATATTTATCGGTTCTGGTTCCAGTTAGAGAAAAATAAATGCTATTGTTCTTTTCGATTCTTAATTAGGTTCCAGTTTTAGTTCTTTCAATTTGTTATTTGATCGTTATACTACCAATATAAAAGTTGTAGTTAGAATCATATCGTAAAAAAATTACATCAAAATAAAAATTATTTATAGAACATATTCAAAATAGCTTGAAAAAAAATCCTAAGAAAAAGGAAAATAAATAAGAGCATTTCAAAATAAAATTAAGTTAAAGAAAGAAGGGCATAAATTGGAATTATAAACAATTATTATAAAAATTTAGGAGCTTTAAGAACCTTTATGAACCTAAAACGATATTATTTTGAATTCTGGTTCTTAAGCAATTTATTTTTGAGGTTCCTGTTCCAGTTCTTGTTCCTTAAAAATAACTGTTAATTTAGGTTATCGGTTCTGTCTCGACTCCCTCCATATAAACGCACCTCCAGATTGTGGTTTGTTCAAACCATAGTCAACTTTCTGGCACTTGGGTTGTCCAAACTATAGACAGCAAACGCTCATGTTTGGTGTTTTAAACTTGAATTGTTCAAATTCCCTCATTTTTTAATGTTGCACTGTCTTCCATGAATAATTTTCACTTACACTTACAAACATGTAAATGTTTAATTCGTTTTCCAGTTATTCCCTAAAATTTAAGCTCTCGATTGCTTGATATTGAGCCAGTCCCGCTCAAATCAAAATATCGAAACTCTACTGTCTTTTAAAAATACAACTATAATAAACTGTACTATTTTTTTCGTGTCATCAGAAAAATTTGTCTGCTACCAAGAAAAACTCTCGACGACTACAGAATGATCTTTGTTCGCCCGCACGACTATGATCCCTCTCACTTCTTCCTGAATCCGGCCATCAAACTTCTATTCATGGTGCTTGATGTGTCTCTGAAGGAGGATGGACTGGCGACGCGGGGGTTGATTCTAATCTTTGACATGAAAGGGGTTGTGCTGGGACATATTTCTAGGATCATACTTACCTCAGTCAAGAAGTATTTTTTATACGAACAGGTGAGGAAGAAACGGTGTGTTTTTATGTTCGCTGGTTGTTAGGAAATCATAGAGAATAGATGTATTATTATTATTATTATTATTATTATTATTATTATTAGCACAGCGTCTTACTACCCGTT
>CABFWO010001544.1:144556-167027 GCA_902155825.1 Timema genevievae | reverse complement strand
TACCTCATTTCACCCTATCCCTATCTTGAGCTAGCTGTATATAGTCTACCTCATTACACTCTATCCCTATCTTGAGCTAGTTCTATCCAGTCCTTCTCATTTCACTCTATCCCTATCTTTAGCTAGTTCTATATAGTCTACCTCATTACACTCTATCACTATCTTGAGCTAGTTATATATAGTCTACCTCATTACACTATATCCCTATCTTGAGCTAGTTATATATAGTCTACCTCATTACACTCTATCCCTATCTTGAGCTAGTTCTATATAGTCCTCCTCATTTCACCCTATCCCTATCTTGAACTAGTTCCATATAGTCCATCCACCTCATTACACTCTACCTCTTTAAGTCCATTCTTATGCTATCCTTCCAACTGCGTCTAGCCTTCCCAATGGTATCTTCCCATTAGGTTTGCCAGTCAGTACCCTGAACAAGGTTCTAGATACTCCCATTCACGCTGCATGTCCTTCCCACCGTAATCTACGAAACTTAATTATCCTAACAATGTCGTGTGATGAGTATAGGATATGCAATTAATCATTATGTAACCTCCTTCATTAGCCTCATCCCTTTTTGGACCAAATACCTTCCAAAGCATTTGGTTTTCGAACACCCTAAATTTGTTTTCGTCATGTAAGGTAAGAGACCACGTTTCACACCCATAGAGAACAACAGGTAAAATTATTGGTTTGTATATTCCTAGTTTTACATTCCTAAATAGCAGGTGAGTTGTCAATTTACAATAATTGGACAGAGATTAAGAAACTAGAATGTAAAAGAAATACTCCAGAATTTGTTAGGAAGGAGAATTGGAAACATTTTAGGGAAAAAGTTCCAAGGACACGGAAAAGATATTCGATCACCAACCTTTCCGTCACTGGCAGTCCATTATATTGCAAAAGTGGTGCCTTTGATCAAGTGTCGGTATCCTCTTGACATAATGTGGCATATGGGTTTAAAATACATTTTGGTGGGCCAGTTAGTGAAAAATATCGAGCAAAAAATTTCAACTTTATATTCATCATGAATAAATTAGTTATAACTCTATTTTTATGAGCAATTATTTGTTTGATACATCTTTTACTGTCTAGAAAAATTAGTTGGTGGACCGTAGGTTGCCATAAACCATGTGACCACTGAAGCAGGGTTTGGGTGCGTCTTTGCCCACTTTTCCTACCTGAGCATTTCATCAGAGCACGTCCACGGATGAGTCTGCTAGAACTCAGAAGGAAAATAACCCGCATTTATGTAGAGGCAAAGTTAAAAAACCTTAAGAAAAAAAAACATTTTAGGAGGCTACACCCAGCTGTGATTCAAACCCTGTTCTCTCACCACCACTGGTAAACCACAACAAACGTGCTTGATGCTGTGTCCGTGTAACCGACGATGCGGGTAGTATTAAAATGATCAGAGAGAGATTTAAAAAATGTTGGGAGTTGTGATTTTGATTGACTCTGTATATTTGAGAATTCTATGAATGACAAAGTTTTATTTTGAGTTGAACCACGACGATGACACATTTACTAAGGTAATTTCATATTACATCGGACCCAACCCCACGTCCCCTCGTAATTTTACCGCCAGACGTTTGGTTGTAGATGTCACTGTATTTCAGTAAGAATAAATGTTCAAAAGGTCCGATTCAGCATTTTCTGAATGAAAATATTCTCAATATAGATTTCAATATTGATAGTAAAAATGTTATCTGACAGCTAAAAATTGTATTTGATATATTTTCACATATTCATACGTCAAGTCATGTTATCCTAAGTTCTCACGTTTGATATTTACTATCCATACCTATAAAATAAAACTAACAATAATTTATATAGGTGACCTGGTGGCTTAGGAGTAAGGTGTCGGACTTCTGGGCTGGGGGTCCAGGATTCAATCCTCGGTCCCAGCAAAGATTTATCTGATTGCCAAACCGTTCCTTCACCCTCTTACAAGACGTGTATTAATCACATCTTGTGAATGTATTGAATGCCAGGCCTCCGCCGTGGTTCGGATTCCATGTTAAACTGTAGGTCCTCCATTTCATCTCACAATCACTCTAACATTACACATTAGCGTAAGTGCATATAGCCCGAACGGGTAGTAAGACTTGGTGCTAATAATAATAATAATAATAATAATAATAATAATAATAATAATAATAATAATAATAATAAATTGGATCGTTTAAAGTTGATTGAAAGGAATGTTATATTTAGTAATACTTTAATTGAACATGTTGTAACCAACATAATCTGTACCGATTTTACCATCCTAGTTGTACAATTTAACTGTGGCTATTGACACGAAGGATACCGTCACATCACATAAATTACGCTACCAAATTTCCAGCTGCTCGTAAACAAGATATTGCGCTAATAACTGGGAGACTAAAATGTATCCTTGTATAATCATTTCAATTCATCCTATATGAAATATGGCAAACACCGTGTATGTTTACTACCACACACTTAACTAGGAACGGGTTAAATTAGTATAATAACACTCGTGTGTATGGGTGACACTTCAGGGTAATAGATTTATACCTCCTGCCTTTTCCTGCTACCCACCTACAACGTTCGCCGAATCGTCGCTGTCGCCGATGAGAAGAACGTGTTGTTTTTTTTAAACAGTTTCCGAAAACATGGCTAATTTCCGAGCTAATCAAATGTAAATGGAGGGGGTGGGGGTGAGGTGAGGTTGGACATCATGTTTGAAACTGACAACTGACGAGAATTTACTGTTCCCCGTCCACCTTTATAGCCTATAAAACGTCCAACCCATGGCGTCGGTCTGTTATCGCGCGGGATCGAGGGTGTAATGCGATTCCAAAGTACAGTTCGATATAGAAAGGAACTAACTATCAATTCAAGAGTCAGAAACGTTATAGTCCAGGTAAGATAGCGGAAAGACGTTCCTTTCTTAAAATAAATTAACCATCCACTTTCTCAAAGTGATAATTAGGAGAAAAATCGTAGAAATTGAATGTATATACTTTGAACTAAATCGGCTTGTAGCTTTTACGTTTAAAAAATTAATAAAAGTGCCGAAAACTGGTATTTTCACTTTTAAGGTGTGATTTTTTTTATAAAACAAAAAATATCGCATGATAGCGCCTAAACAAACGAAAAAAATCAACCCTGGTCAATTGAAATTTGTTCACAACTTTTTTAAATAAAAAATAAAAACCGTGAAAAATGGCCATTTCTCGACATTTAATAACAGGGGTTTTAATTGTAATAGGAACCTGTTCCTGGGCTTAAATTTTAGCTCTTGTTGGTGCCTATCTACAATAAAAATTTCGTGCAAAAATAATTATAACCTTTTGCGGAAATCGCGAGTATGTAAAAACAGTTGTTACCGAAAAACTGCTTGGAAGTGACCAATAATGGTCATAGAGCTATTTTTCAAAGCGCTATTTGTTCGCGCCTACAATATGAAAAGAAAGCTTACATGATGTCAGTAATGATAATGGAATAAGGTTGATAAATTCTGCCACATCAAATAACCTTATGCTTGAAGTAAGTACTTTTCACAATAAGGTTATTCATAAATATACTAGTATCTCTCAAGATAGGATTACACATCATCAAATGGATCACTTGCTGATAGAAAAATAAGGCATACAAGCTTATTATTATTATTATTATTATTATTATTATTATCACCGCGTCTTACTACCCGTTCAGGCTATACACACTTACGCTAATGTGTGATGGTTAGGTGATTGTGAGATGAAATGGAGGACCTACAATTTAACGTGGAATACAAACCACGGTGGAGGCCTGGCATTAAGTCTGTGCCGGAACCAAGGATTGAGGCCCGGCCCCCCAGCACAGAAGTCTTAACACCTTACCCCTAAGCCGCCAGGTCACCATATAAGCTTATTGAAAGTCCGGTCACACAGAGTTGCAGATTGCGATTCAGACCATTACTTTCTTTATTTGAGAATCAAAGCATAAATTTTAAGCGTTTGTAAATCTTTGCGTGAACTGCAATGGAGTGTAAGTGACATATTCTTGTTGAAATAAAATGATCGTCTGAATTTGATAAGTGACAGTCTATTTCGTTTCATAGTCTGGACTTGATAAGTGACAGTCTATATCGTTTCACGCTGTTTTCTGACCTTTTTTTTTTATGCATTCCGACGTAAATCCGTGTTGTTAAACCTCCTTATCAAAATCAAAGTTGATACCTCTTCTTTTTCTTTTTTAAGTATCGTGAATATGTCAGCATACGTCAGCTTCTTTTCTATACCAACTTTATATATATTTCCGACTTTCTTGAAAGAAAGAAATCCAATTATGAAATGCAATGAAGCTGATATCATTAGTACTAAGATAGCTGATGGATGGAAGCGACTCCTTAAAACTTGATCTTTTTTTTTTTTCCAAGCCGGGAGACGGAAAAAAGTTTTACTGGAGAAAATTGCAACGTTTCGTAAAGTTGTAAGTTCTTAATGTCTGTTTGCTTCTTTTTAGTTAGGAGTGTCATAAAACGTTTAACCGCTTTAAAAAGTTTTTATTTATTAAAAATGTTATTTATTGATATATGTTTTTATATCTTGTATTATATAAACTTAATACATTAGCTGAAAACTTTTAGTTTTATTAACAAATATATTTTTGTTTATTGTGCGCCCATAAAAAAAAAGTTACTTTTCCAGTTTTCTTCAGGCAGTTTTGAAATTTGTATCCTCTAAATAGAGTTCTGTTATATTTTTGAGAATTTTAATTGTGTGTGTATTAATAGTCAAATAACTTTATAAGTATAATAGATTCTTGTAGGAAGCAATTTTAAACACTTTTTACTGTGGTCAACATTGATAAAATTTTACTTGATTATTAGTAGACTTTAGGTATTAATTATTACTAGCCTCTGTGGTCTAGTGGTCATAATTCCTGGCTACAGGTCCTGGGTTCGATCCCAGGTGTTTCTAAAATTTGTATTTGAATCAGTGGGTTTGAAACGAGGTCAAACTTAGCCTTGTGAGAACAAATAAGGAGGGTGACCTGGTGGTCTAGGGGTAAGGTGTCAGGCTTCTGTGCTGAGGGTCCGGGGTTCAATCCTCGGTCCCGGCACATAATTATATGATTGCCAAACCCTTCCTTCACCTCTGACAAGATGTGTATTAATCACATCTTGTGAATGTGTGGAATGCCAGGCCTCCACCGTGGTTCGGATTCCACGTGAAACTGTAGGTCCTCCATTTCATCTCACAATCACCCTACCACTACGCATTAGCGTAAGTGCGTATAACCCGGACTGGTAGTAAGAAGCGGTGCTAATAATAATAACAAATAAGGAACTACTTGAATAAATAATTAGCAGCTCCGGTATAAAAAACTGAGATTAACGGGTGAAGAGCTCGTTGTGCTGACCACATAACACCCTCTATCCGCAAATGCTGGCACTATTATCGCTAATGGTGGCGGCCGCTCGGTCGGTATAGCTCGCTTGCAGGCTCACGCCATGGAGGGTTTTTATTTTAGTATTAATGTATCGGTATTGATGAAAAGCGAACATTTCACATCACATGACTGTGGGTATAATCTATGCAAATTTTATTTAGTAACATAATTAACTGTCCAAAAAGTTCCTTCATATTTAAATCGGGACTATAGAAAGGCTTGGGAAACTAACGATATATCGATCTATTACCTGAGAAGTGGGGATTCAGTCCTAGTTGGATCTACTAAAGTGGTTTTAATCCGCAAAGTGGTCTAAGAGTCTCGTTACTCTTCAAGTGAACTTACAGTGTGTGCATTAGCTTTAAATTCAATTTCCACTTCTAGTTCCTTAAAGAGAGATTTATTGAGACGCTGGTTGTGGACTCAAACTTGAGCGAAAGACTGATTAGATATTAAAATAATTTTAATTTAATATTGATTAGTTATTAACAAGGTTGTGGAAAGCTAACTTTTCTAGGGGGTGTCCGCTATGAAATGAGAGGTATATCAAATTCCAGGGGTGTTCCGGACCCCCACTACCCCAACCTTTCTACGCCCTTGGTATCTATAGTATAAAACACTACTTATATATATCCTATTTTAACAAAAACTTTAAACTCATTAACAAAAAAATGGATCTAAAAAATTAATATTCATATGTAAACTACATATAAATCAATTTTACTCCGAAAAACAAGCATACAGTGCCCTTTATCATGTAAGACCTCATATGATATAGATTTCAAACAAAATCTAAAAACAATATATAAAAAAATTCTAGAAGCACTTAATTTTCAAAAAATTTGTTGTTAGTAAGCTATCCTTAGGCGAATTATCTCCCGAAAAATAGGTATACAGTCTTATCTGTCATGTCAAATACACCCCAGATATTAATTTTTAACAAAATTTTTAAAGCAAGTTTGGAAAAATTTCATTTTTCAAAAATACTAATAAATAAACCACCCATATTTAAGGGTTAAAGTTTTATAAAACGGACCACGGTAGTACCATATAATACCTAACTATCAATTTTGGACAAAATACATCAAACCGTTTCGGTTGTGGTAACGAGGACGAACAGACAAACAGATAGAATTTCCAGATATACTTTTTTGGGTTCAGCTGCACATTGGATGTCAATATTAATAATAATCTCTAGATCGAATTATTTCACGACTACAATGTTTTATCTTTATATGAGAAAGTAAAAATAGTTATACTCATAAAGAATATAATGTTTTGTGAACGAAATTATGTTATAGTCAAATAGTTATCTTAAAAGTTACACTTAAGGAAATATAATATTGTTAATATTAGCAACATTGAAATTATTATTACTACCAGCGCTAGTGGGAACGTGGTCAAGATCATTAAGTCTGGTTTGCCGGTGACAGGGTACGTCAGGTTTTGAATTCTGGCCCAGTATACTGGAGGTTGTTTCTCCTAAATGTTTTCCCACTCTCCCCCCACGCGAAGCTGGTCTATTTCCTCTACATTCTAACTCTATCATTCTAACAACAATAGTTAATTAGTACCCAACTTATATATATATATCCGAGTGGTTAGTGAAACGTGGGGAAGTAGAAAAAAAAATCTCTCCTCTTTTGATATCTCATATGGAATAGTTTCTGCTGAAGATTCTTTTACTAACTAGGTGTCAAGCGTATTTATGTTGTTGTTTTTTAGATTTGACCTATTTTTATGTAACTAGAATTAATATTATATTAGCAACAGGCCGCTAATATTTTATCACTGATTCTCTTCTCCTATAATACAACCTTTCACAACTTTGTAATAACTAGCGATGTTGTTAGCGTTTCGTGAATGATTTCAAACTTTTCATATTTACAAATTAATGTTTTTTTGTAAGTAGGTAAGTTCAAAGAATGGGTGGGGGAAGTGTAGTAAACCTAATTACATTAGCTACAAACTTCGTATCTGACATGTTCTTTTTAAGATGCTCTTTCCTCTTGTTATTCCTCAAGTAAGATTTTAAAGGTGATAGCTAAAATGTCTACCTTCTATTCTATGACCCCACTAATTTGACTCATTTCAAGAAAAGTAATTTGTTTTCCAATATAATATTAAATGTAGGTAAATAAAGACATTTGAAATGTTGAAAAGAGCTAATTTTACATCTTGAAGGCGAATATAAAAACATTCATTAGTATTTTATTGATGACATACAATTAAAACTGTAGTAAAAGTAAAAAATATATATTACATTAAGTTTTTATATGTATATTTGGACCCCCCTTTAAGGGGGTCCAACAAATCCCAGGAGGGGTTTAACAAATTCCAAGAGCTTCAGATACCCCTTATATCCCCTTACTTCACACCTGATTATTAATCATAATTATAATTTATTATTTTATTTATGAATAAGAATTTATATTAAATATATAGTTCCTATTTATTAAATTATTACATTGTAAATATATATTGATATAAATAATTTACATAAATTAATATGTATAATAACATTTGAGTTAATATATTTTTCTAAAATATATGAATTACGATTAAATACTATTTGTCTTTTATGCATGTATAATGTATATATTATATAATACATATGTTTGTAATATTCATGTATATGCATGGTAGACAAATAGTATATTATATTACACACATATAAATATATAAAATATTTACATAATAATTGTATTCTTATTAAAATATAAATAAAATACCAAATAACTTTATGTAAATATTGTAATATTAAAATTTAAAATTGTAGACCCTATCAATTAAACAATTTTGGTGAAAACACATTTTTAAAGAGTATTCACTTAAGATTTAAGTTACGTGTCCTATGGAAAGCATGTTAACAACTAATGATAGTGAATAAGGCAGCTCGGATATCTAGTAGGTCTAAATACTAATTCAACATTGATTGTAATCATCAAGATTTAGTTTAATCACTACTTGTAAATGTGTGTAATTCCAGGCCTCCGCCGTGATTCTGATCCCACGTTAAACTGTAGGTCCTCCATTTTCATCTCACAATCACAGACCATTACACATTAGCGAAAGTGCGTATAACCCGAACGGGTAGTAAGACGCGGTGCTAATAATAATAGTAATAATCATGATTTAATTGATGCAAACTAAGCTCATATATATTTAATAAAGATCAATGTTCAATTTACTAAATAATTCATTTAAAAACACTTTGTTAAATCAATTCTATAGCCGTGAAAAAAAAAATTCAAAGTTCATACACATGTATAAAACTTTATTTCTAAGTGATAAAAGTGAGTAAAACATCTCCATTACTTAAATAGAGAAGTTTCTGATTGAAATTTAGTGCATGAGAAATGCAATCATCTAGGAAATCAAAGTTGCTAACTGAAATTTTAAGAAAAAATCAGGGGTGTACGAAGCTTTGTAACTTTGACTTGGTTTCTAAACAAATGTCAGCCTCGACTTCGCTTCAAAAATAATTTGGCTTCGACAGTTACTAAGCTTCGCTAATAAAAATATTAACTTAATTAATACTCAATTTATGGTCAGTTAATCCCATTCAGATTTGTTAAGCAAATTATAAATTAATATTAATATCAACGTATAACTCGAGCGGATATTAAAACGTGGTGCTAAATAAAATAAAAAATATATGTGGAAAATCTGAAGTAGTTGACTTGAAAATTGTGATAATTTCTTAATTTGTCAGAATAAAACGAAATATTACAAATAATTGTGAAATAAAACAATTCTAATAATTTTACACATAAATAACCAAAACATAATATTCTTTCAATCATAAAAGAACTAACATAAAATCTTCGAACTTCGTTTCGGCTTCCAGGATATTTCAAATATTCGGTTCGAGTTCGCTTCGAATTAAAAGAGTGGACTTTGCAAACCCCTAGAAGAAACCAAATGTTCGAATGGATTTATAAATAAATTATTTCTTGATAAAAAAAATAAATAAAAACAGACTTTGTTATGTTCGTAAGTTTATAAAAATAAAAAAATATATCCGACAGTTTGATTAATGGGTACACATTAAATCCATTTACTTCCACAAGTTTAGTTTAATCGGACGCTCACTCAGCAAATAAAGTGTCGAGAGAAAGAGAGGGCGAATATGACTTTATCGATACTAAGTCATAAACGCGTGTTCTTTTTTAAGGAAAAGCTTATCTTGAGGTACAGTACAACATGAAGGCTGTAACTATTTATTTTTGAACATTATTTCCTCCATGATGAATTAATGGTAAAAATACGACACACACACACACACACAACTCGATATTCTTGTCTTTGAGGGAAATCTAGTGTAAACATTTAACAGCTTGTCTCGTAAAGTGAAGACTGAACATATTTTTATGTGAAATATTACAACCTCCATTTATTGCAAAGTAACCGTCCCACCATACAAATCTTGCTAAGGTGGGGATGTAGGGGACGCGAGTTAAGGATAGGGTTTCTTTATAGCAAAACGTGTTTTTGGACGAAATAAATAAAATATTGCTTCAGTAGAAAAATATAATTTAATTTTCTTCGCGTAGTGATATCAACAGTTGTTGAATCTCTGTAATGGGCATAGCAGTATTGCTTACCTAAAGGGTCAGGATCTGATGTTCGTAGATTCAAATCCAGTCATGGTTTAAGGGCGATAAAAATCCGTAGCACAACTTCCTTCGGAGGTTAATTAAAGCCGTCGGTCACATGTCGGATGTAGCATTTAACAGAACCCTGGAAGATATGTGAAAATACCTTTCCCGACAAAATTTGTAGGTCCTTTCGCTCTCACTCATAGAAATTCTCGTGTGTTGGTATAATCAGTCATTTCAAAAAGTGCACGTTAAATACCTCAAGTAAATAAACAGAAAAGCATGGTGAGTGGTATTAGATGAGAAACTTCCATAAATAACTACAAATATAATGGGATTTTTTACATTTTCTTGTGAAAAAAAATTATAATCACACAAATTCGAATTTTGAAATAAATTCAATATAATTCTACTTTTTTTCTTAAATCAGACCAAAATGAAATATTGAGTAACTCTATTTGCTTTGAAATTATAACTTAAAATTGAATAAAATTAATTAAACTTGGAACTTTTATAAAACTCAAGAATTCCGCCTACTCGGAATTCTTGAGTTTTATAAAAATCTTCGATTTGACTTTTAGAGTAAAGACTAAAACTCGACTCGGACTTAAATTTCCGAGTATTCTCACACCCTACTCTTAAGGGTTGTACTGGGTTGGAGTGTAGTAATTCGAGATTGTTAAGACACTGTTTTTTTTTGTTTTTTTTTTACATTAGAGCGAGTCTGATGGATAGTGGTCTCAACCAATTTAAAAAAAAAATGTTTTTCGGGCATTGCATAGCTTGACAAGTTCTTTTTTATGTGTCTGGTCTAATACTTCGATGCTTATGATTATAATCCGGTGCTGAGGGTGTTGTTTAAAAAAATGTTCCACTCCCCATACACGCAATATTCTGTTTTTCACATCCCTCCCACACAAGCATCTTATGTATACATATATATTATATATATATCTTATGTATATATATATATATACACATGATGATCACCATACTATCTCCGAGTGATCACGATAAAGTGAAAGGTAAGTCTTACAAGAATGTTTGTCCGTATATAGCCGAAACTACGGCCAAAATAGTTTTCTGCATTTCGTTTATATTTTATCTTATTTTAGATGGTTGTATTGTAGCCATAATAAGTTTAAAACGACTAATTTATGAAAATTCAAAATTTTTCAAAAAATAGCGCAAGTGATTTTTTTAAATAATATGCACACGAGAATTGTTTTACATGGTAAATAACATTCTATACAGTATAACCTAGATAATTCGAACTTGAAGGGACCAGGAAAATATTTGAATCATCTAAAAATTAGAATTAAATAAGTTTCTTAAAAGGAATTTCCTTTTCCACTTCCTTTATTACCGCTACTTTTTCGGCCAAAGTTAATGATTTATAAGACTGTGGCTTGGACAGTGGCATCACTATACACACACACAAACACTACTGTACATTATGTACTAAACAAAAACTAAACAACAAAACAAAATAAACTCACACGTCACAAGAATATTGCTACGACCAAATCATAAAGAACAACGCACGTAACCGCTCGAGAGGTTTGACTTTGACTAACGGAGTAGAGAACTGTAAGTGTAAACAAAGACGTATGGGTAAGCGGGGGAGGGGAAGGGGTGTGAAGAAAGGTATTGACTACATTCCAACGTTGCCTCCCCTGTTTTCAAAAATAAAACAACATGGCACCGCAACTAGAAGTAGGAAAACAATACTGCACAGTACATTACAACTTACGAATACCTCGAATTAACCAAAACAAAATTCGAACTATCCACGATTTTTTAACCTTGTTTTAATATCAAATTCACGGGACTAGGTGAAAAATTCGAATGAAAGACTATTTCGAACTATGGAAGTTTGAATTAGTCAGGTTCCATTGTACCTGTTTTTCTGAAAAACATTAATTTAAATAGTTAAGATGGATTTTGAAGAAATTTAAAATTAAAATGTTATAAAGATAATTATGTAACACATACGGTAAATAAGATATGTGGAAAATAATGGTCAAGACACAATCTTGTTTACTTTCTCATATAGTATATTGTAACTAGAAACCTTTAATTTCACTCAGAAAATAATATTTTGGTAGGTGTATTATATAATATAATAATCAGATATAAGTGTCAAACGAAATTGTTAAACCGTTTAGAAAATTCAAAAAATTTCAAAAATGAATTATCAAGTTTATTAACTACATAATTTAGTTTTTATTTAGACAAACGAAAATAAGCTTTTATCTATCATGTAAAACGCTCACTGGATGGATATGCATTCCAAACAAAATCGTTAAAGTAATTTTCGAAATGTAAAGAGAAAAATTAAATCCATCTTCAGCAAACTACTCTTTAAATTAATGTTTTGCAGAAAAATAGGTATAGAATGTTATTTACCATGTAAAACAATCCTCGTGAATATATTTTAAAGAAAACCACTTGAGTCATTTTTTTAAATTTCAAATTTTCGTAAATTAGTAATTTGTAAACTTCCCTTAAAATTATGGCTACAATACAACCATCTAAAGTTAATATAAAGTATAAACGAAATGTGGGCAAAAATTCTTGTAAGACCCAGCTTTCACTTTATTGTGATCACTAAGAGAGAGTATGATGATTATCAAAATTTTTAATTCCAGATTTTGATAGAAATCGACGTTTGATGAGCCGATTCACCTGAAAGTGTTTTTTGTAATGCCATCTGTCTGTCGCCGAGACCCTCTTACCGATCAGGATCAAAATTTTGTTTCTAAAGTCTTAATGAAGTACTCAAGAACGATTATTGGAAATTTCTATCCAACCCTAAAATTAAGGGATATTTAGTGAACAAGTTTATGAAAACAGAACAAATATATTTTCTCAAAATACGCTCCAACTATTTTGATTAAAATGGGTACCCAGGTGTCTCTTTTCCCATGTAAATTAATATGAGGTTACCTTATATAGGTGGAAATTTCCTATTTTGATAGCTCCACAACACATTGGGATACAAACTAATCTATCATCGCAAAAATGTAGCGCTCTTAAAAATAAATAACTTTTATTTGAAATAATATTTTATACTATCAATATTTTCTGAGTTAAAGGCAAATACTTTTTTTTACTAAACCTTAGGGAAATGGTGAGTTGAAAATGCACAGAACAAACAATGTGTTTATATAACAATTTATTTTATGTATGCCCTTTGGGGAAATGCGATATTTTTCCCTCTTATGTTTATATAACAATGTGTATTATTTGGTTTCACATATCCTTCAAGCTATAAGTATAATCGAGAAAAAAAACCAGCGAGAAAGTCTGTATTGTTCACATTACAATATTTTTTAGCCAAAGGACGCGTAAAAAATCAAGATTCATCATTATCTTGAGCTAGAAAATTTTCACCGTGACAATATATTCTCTACATGAGATTGTTTTTTTTAGCACATCACAGCCGTTCGGGTCACACGCAAACGTACTAATTACGCTAATGGATTCAGGAATTAGGAAGGTTATAATTAGATGAAGTGTACCCGCATTTGCGTGGAGTGAGATTAGAAAGCCATTTTGTAAAAACTACCCTCAGTACACCCGACCGAGACTCGAACCTCTATCTCACCGTCATCTTCAGTCTAGCTTACAATAGTATCGCGTTAGACCACGTGGCCGCCGAAGCCGGTAATTCTGTTTTAAATCGATCTTTCTACCGGGACTCCCCTATAGCTATTGGATTCCTGGGGTGTGCACCTTATTTGTTTTTCTAAGCATCACTTCTTACTTCCCGTTTGAGTTGTACGCATGTGTACAAATTACGCTTAGGTGTTAGGGATGAGGAAGGTTGAAGTTAGAGGTGGTTTATCCACGTGGTTGAGATGGAAATCAATTTAGGAAAAACCACCCTTAGCACTTCCATCTGGGAATTGAACCACAATAACCCCGTCATTGGCAGTCTAGTCTATTGCAAGAGTGACACCTTAGACCATTTGACCCCCGAAGTGGGTTGAAATTTAAGCTTATTAATTATTTACCTACCTACTCTATGGCATTAGGAACTCGAAATTTCATTGCTTTACTTAAAAAAGTACGCCACCTATCTCTATATCGAGATAGTTCTATCCAGTCCACCTCATTAAACCCTATCCCTATCTTGAGCTGGTTCTATCCATTTCACCTCATTAAACCCTATCCCTATCTTGAGCTAGTTCTATCCAGTTCACCTCATTTACCTTTCAACCGCTACCCCATTACATTTATTGGACGCCTAGGACTGCCCCTTTTACTAAAGTAAGTTTTGTTTGTTCCCCAGCAGGTACCCGTGAGAGCGGCGGCCTCAGCAGGTACCCCGTGATGGTGTTCGTCCACGGCGAGTCGTACGAGTGGAACTCTGGCAACCCATACGACGGCAGCGTCCTGGCCAGCTACGGTGGGGTGGTTGTCGTCACCATCAACTACAGGCTCGGCGTGCTAGGTGAGGAGAGTGGAAACACAATTAATAACAAGATAAAACTGATATAAAGTTGAGACGGAAGGGAACGTGACGTGAGGTCTATATTTATTTTATATTTGTTTCAGTTTTTATGACAAAATATGTATACTGGGTGAGGCATTTAAGTTGAGATACCAGAATCTCCCAAAAACGAGGCATTTTAGGAAAAGTTGTTTCGAACAAAAGTTGTTTTTGTTTTTGAGGTCAAACGAGAACACCATTATTTTTGGTTTGGTGGATGTCTTCAAGGTTATTTCGAGGTCAACTTTATTTTTATTAAATGAAAACCTATGACATTTGAAACGGCATCCACACAAAATAATATATATATATATATATATATATATTACATCCATTTTTACAGATATTTTAGTTTGTATTTTTTTATAACAATTTTTTCTAAAGAATTTTACTACATTAAAACTGTATCGATGTTAATATTCATTATTTTGAACATTCATTAAAATAATTGTGTAAATAATATTGCATTTAACGTAATAAAGATTAACATATATACAGTAAGTTCTTAAACTAAAATTTTTATAAAAAATGGGCTACAAGTTAAAATATCTTTAAAAAATATTCAAGTTTTTTGCGATATGTTTGCTTTTTTAGTGTAGATTAAAATGCCGCTAAAAATCATAGGTTTTCCTTAAAAAAACAAATTTGACCTTGAAATAACCTTAAAAGACATCCACTAAATCAATAACTAGTGCTGTTCTTGTTCACCCTTAAAAATAAAAAACCTTTTTTTTACTACCATAAAGCCAGATTAAATAAACATAAAATTAATACTGCGTTCCCACCGATACATGTTTTATTTTTATATTTAATTTGATTATAATAATAATTATTATTATTTTAAAAGGATTATTTTAATGTAACAACTACGTCAGTTCTTTATACTGTAGTGTTTATAATTAAAATATATCTATATCATCGCAATCTGCTATATGGTAAAAATATTAACTAATATAAATATATATTTGCTAAGTTAGATTCATGGTACAGGGATATTATTTGTTATATCCCATACTTTTGTCGTAAGGCAAATCATGGCTTATTTTACACTGATTTATTTACTGTATTACATATTAAAATGGATATGTATGTGAACAGCTGACAAAAATAAAGTATTTATAATTAAAATAAAGCTATAAACAGTATATAATTTACTAAATCACAAAACGTAACATAGAGATGCAGCGCGTAACGTGTTTGTAAACAAATTTAGTCTAGCAGGAAGCCGGAATTCATTTCGCTAAACAGTCGTATCAGCGAGGCAGCTGTAGTATACTCTGGGTGTAGACACAATTTAAAACCGTCGTATCAGCGAGGCAGCTGTAGTATACTCTGGGTGTAGACACAATTTAAAACCGTCGTATCAGCGAGGCAGCTGTAGTATATTCTGGGTAGAGACACAATTTAAAACCGTCTTATCAGCGAGGCAGTTGTAGTATACTCTGGGTAGAGACACAATTTAAAAGCGTCTTATCAGCGAGGCAGCTGTAGTATATTCTGGGTAGAGACACAATTTAAAACAGTCGTATCAGCGAGGCAGCTGTAGTATATTCTGGGTAGAGACACAATTTAAAACAGTTGTATCAGCGAGGCAGCTGTAGTATACTCTGGGTAGAGACACAATTTAAAACCGTCTTATCAGCGAGGCAGCTGTAGTATATTCTGTGTGTAGACACAATTTAAAACAGTCGTATCAGCGAGGCAGCTGTAGTATACTCTGGGTAGAGACACAATTTAAAACCGTCTTATCAGCGAGGCAGCTGTTAGTATATTCTGGGTAGAGACACAATTTAAAACCGTCTTATCAGCGAGGCAGCTGTAGTATATTCTGGGTAGAGACACAATTTAAAATCGTCTTATCAGCGAGGCAGCTGTAGTATATTCTGGGTAGAGACACAATTTAAAACCGTCTTATCAGCGAGGCAGCTGTAGTATATTCTGGGTAGAGACACAATTTAAAACCGTCGTATGAACGAAGAGTTGGAAAGCGATTAGTCGCAAAGCGGGTTATGGCTGTAATTTATTTGAATTGCAACGTTTTTCTTTTCTTTTGTAAAGTAATTTTCTTAAAGGCATTTATATCCAATACATGTGTTGTCAACCTTTTTTATTTTATTACAGAAAACTATTTTAAGAAATAATTAGAATAGAGCGTTGGCGCTGAAACTGATTTTATTATAAAGATAGAAATTAATCCTGGTAACGGTTACAGTATTCACTGGACACTTATTTCAATCAATTAATTATATTTAAAAAACACATAGATACTGCAATCAAACCCGGAACCTTTGGCTTAGCGTACCAATACTCTACCACTGAGGTTGCTATCAAGATATATTTTTACCCCTTAAAATTAAATTTATTTATTTTGCTATAGACGTTTAGACACGAGGGTAGAGGGGTCAGTCTTGTCTTTATTTCCAGGGATGGGATGGGTTGGCAATAGTTTGAATCCCGGTCGGTTATATTGAGCAATTTTTTTTATCTTAAATCGTTTCAAACTCTACTTTAGTTCAATGTGAATACAATTCCTCTAAATTCCACCTTTATGCCCTTATATCATCAGTGGTAATATACTGATAACCAGAACGGGTAGTAAGACGTAGATCACAACTTCTTTAGACAGTAATTAAAACTTTTTAAGGGTAAAAATTGGAATGCCCTTACACTTTAATAAATGTTTATCACCCGCTTCGGGGGCTGCGTGGTCTAACGTGCTACTCTAGTGTTAGATTAGATTGCGGAAGACGAGGAGATCGGGGTTTAATCCCGGCCGGGTGCACTGAAAGTGTTTTTCCGAAATTGTTTCCCACCCTCCTTCCTCGCAAATTCGGGTACACTTCCTCTCAATTAAACACTCCTAATCCGTAAACCATTAGTGTAATTAGTACATAGGCGTACAAACTGAACGGGTAGTAAGATGTGGCGCTGAAAATATGTTTATGGGCAGTTTCATATGACTGTAAAACCCTTTAAGATCTATGTAAAAAAAGATTGACTTCCTTTTATATGTATATATACATATATACACATATATAAATATATACTTATGTAAGAAGGTTAAGAGAAAGAGAAAATATATCTAGTTATATATAGAACTATAAAAAAAGAGACAAGTGTTTGCAAGTTCATTTAAAAGCAATCCATGTGACAAAGAGACCATCAATCACTTTGGAATTACACCGTTTTCTCATATTTTTTTTCCATTCATATTTCAAATAGAATGTCAGCCTGTATTTTCGAATTCTTGTTAGATTCGTTGTCCCCAAGCTGACGCCGATTGTCAGCATATATCAGTCAGATGAAAAAAAAGAGGTTTATATACAGTCCAATTTACATAGGAAAAACGTACTTTAAAAAAATAAGATTTTTTTTTGAGACAAAATTGATAGCGTTTTAGTATTTAATTGGTGTTATTTTTAATGTTTTTGATAATATCTATCAATAGTGACATCTTAAGATCACATGTCTAGTATGAATACGTGAAAGTATATCTAATAATTTATATAGATGTTAGATAAAGCCCTTACTATGAAAATTTGACTGTACAAAAAATACAATAAAATAATAGCACAAAGTGGAACTATTTCATTTCATACAAGTGTTCTTATATCCGTATATTGTCTCATTTGTTTCTAAGGGGAAATAAAAATATTATTCAAGCTATTCATAAGTTTTAAGAATTGCGGCAGTTATTTAAATAACACAATTAAATGCATACTTTATTACTTGTGGCTATTTAACATGCCCTTTTTGTAGGTGACCTTGTGGTCTAGTGGTGAGGTGTCAGACTTATGTGCTGGGGGTCCGGGGCTCAATCCTCGGTCCCGGCACAGATTTATCTGATGACCAAACCTTTGCTTCACCTCTGACAAGACGTGTATTAATCACAACTTGTGAATGTGTGGAACAGGTTGTAAGACGTGGTGATAATAATAACATACCCTTTTTGAAATAAATTATTATATCGTCAGGAAAATTACAAATTAAAATAAGTTTCTAACAGTACCCTAGTTGTTAATACATCATTGTGTAAGAAAATGGCTAATTTCATGAGATCCATTTTACGATTGTGCCAAGATTCGAACCCGAGACATTTATCACAATAGACAGACGCGCCAAAAAAAGCGTGAAGAATTCAGAAAACAATAAGTCATTAATAAAATTAAATTCTATGTTTGGATGTAATCACACACTAAAGCTATTTTAAAATATAAAGGCCTATTTTATAAAATTATGTTATGTTAATTAAACTTTACTCTTAACAGTTTTTTTTATGGGGATAAAATAAATATTATATTGACTAACCTCACTGGTGGGCATGATCGTAGAGGTGTCAAGTCTCGTCTTGTATAGTTTGACGTTGACTTAGAGAGGCCAGGGTTCGAAGACAGGCCTGGTTTACAGAGGTTGTTTTTTTCTACATTGTTCCCCCTCTCCCATCACCTCCTCTTAAGTTCTACCTGACACATCCCTACACGATCAATGTAAACATGCGAATCGCCCGGACGAGTACAGCTCGTTCAGGGCAAGCCGGGAGAATATGGGCCGTAAGACAGCCATGAACAAATTACGGCCCGCGAGCCTCATACGGTTCATCACATATTCTTATGCCACTCACAAGCTATAACTATTTATCTACAATAAAAGTCCTAAAAATACCATAGTTTAAAATGATCTAATAGAAGAATATACCATTTCTATCAAACACACCGATGAACATTTATAAGCGTTTTTAATAATCTCATCTACTAAATTTACAACTGATATTAAGGAAATGATAACATATATTAACAAATTGTATTCATCTGATTAAGTTTTGTTTGAATGGAGAGTCACTCATTTTTAACATACCGTTTTTCTTTTTTATATTGTATTTTTAATTTGAATTTATAATAAAGTGCATCTACCCAAAAATTGTATTTTACTTCGCGGCCAATTCTTATATTTAAATTCTCAATGCGGCACTTATGCCCAAAATTTTCCCAGACTTATTATAAGACCTGGTAAGACATACTGGTCTACTGATAATGTTTTATTTAAAAAAAATCTTTTTGTGGTCCGCCTGTAGGCCTACAGTCTAATCTTAATATGAAAGGTCTTTAAGGTAATACAAACACATTATTTTGTGGCCAACATTGTTAACATTTTAGTATATTATTAGTTTTATTTCAATACTATTGATATTATCTATCTAAAGTGACAGCTGTAGTTCACATGACTTGACGTATGAATATGTTAAAGTAGATCTAGTAACTTTTCTAGATCCGTTTGGGTGGCCGAATGTTCCAAGGTGTCACTCTCGCAATAGATTGGACAACTGATGATGGAGAGGTCGGGGTTCGAATCCCTATCAAGGGAACTGAAGTACTAGATGGCTTTATAATCTCCTTACACATAAATTCGGGTACACTTAATATAAATTCAACCTTAATCACACTTTGAACATCGGTGTGATTAGTGCCTAGACGGGTAGTAAGACTCGATGGAAAAAAATAATGGGACGTGGCTTTAAAAAAAAATGGCAACCTGACATATGAAATCTTTTTCATGGTAATGGGGCTTTAGATCATTTTTGCACTGAAGAGCGTGGGTATCATGCTGATAAAAATCCCTCTTCCCCCCCCCTCCTTTTTCTCCTGTTTCATAAGAAAAGCCCTCACCGCCTGATCTCTTAAATCGGTTCGACATCAGACGCTCGCACGCACGCACGAAATATTTGTTCGAACCAAGGAGACATCCTTGGAGGCACAAAATTGTTTTTTTAAAACCAAGTCACAGGTGTACCAATTCTATCCCTGTTCTCAGCTTCTTATACAGTCAGGATGAGGAGACAGATGGTGGGAAAAGATTACGTCAAGTGTAAAAAGATTTAAACTTAATAAAAAAGGTTTTTATTTCTCGTTTGTGATTTTTACAAAATTAAAAAAATATATATATTTTTTGTTTTTAATTTCTCTTGAATCCGCCTCGGTGGCGTAGTTGGCTAACGCGCCAGTCGTGTTGAGTCAGACCATCGAGGACGGGGAGATCGAGGTTCGAATCTCGGTCTGGTGAACTGGGGGTGGTTTTTCCTAAATGGTTTTCCACTCTCCCTCCACGCAAATGCGGGTTCACTTCCTATAAATTCAACCTTCTCAATTCCTAATCCATTAGTGTAATTAGTACTTAAGCGTATAACCCAAACGGGTAGTAAGACGCGGTGCTAAATTAAAAAAAAAAAAAATTTCTCTTAACACAGCGGAGAGAGGAAGTATTTTGTACCTAAAATAAAAATCTAATTCAATATATTTTTTATGGGGGTAAAGAAGGGCAGAGAATTCAACGTGCACTTTCTGAACAAACTGATTATATAAGTACACGACTTATAAACTAACTTAAATTTGGGAAAAGACACAACATCCAGCCCCCGGCCGTTAGTTCATCACTTTTGAAGGGGAAACCCGCAGTTCATCAATGAAATTTCCGGCCAAGCCGGAAATCGAAATTGGAACCCTTAACTTAATAGAACCACATTACCAACTAAGCTAAGGTGTCTGACAGTTCTAGATGTTGATGGATGTCGACGTTTCGTGACCTTATGAACATTAAAAACTGGTTTTCGTGATTTCGTTTGTCTGTCTATCTCTACCTAGAGCCGAAAAGATTTTACATGGTATCATAAGAATCCAGAGAGATTTATTTTCTAATTAGCCAAGAGTGAAAAGTAAAAAAAAAAACTATTTTCTTGAAATATATTGTAATGATATTTATTAATATTTGTATCTGTAAACCTTTTTCTTCTTGATAGGCCTTTGGCCTGTTCCATTCTAATAGCTCGAAAGACTTTTCTTCCATCTTCACCTCTGTCTTCCAAGTCTTTTCCTCTCTGGAGGTGTTACGTCTCTTGCTATGTTGACAATTCTGTCTTCTTGCAGCCTGTCAATATGTTGATTCCATTCTCTCCTACGCGATAGGGTTGATTTAACAAGATTCTTTCATGTTCTTATAACTTTCTTTGTATCTATTAGCGATTTATTAGTGACTTTTCTCAATACTCGCGTTTCTGTGACATCCATCTGTTCTTACATTCGTTTAGCTTCACTTTTTCTCTATGCGGCATCTATAAACCGATTTTCATTAACAAATAAAATGGCCCACCTGCTTTACCTGGAAAATTACTATAATCTCTAGTTTGGATAATATATACATGCAACTCTTTGAAATACGACATAACTTAAAGTTTCAAAGCTGTTGGAGTATTAAAAATAAAAATGTATTTGAAATAATTTTATGAAACCAAAAGTTTCCGAGCTATAAGCAAATACACATGTTTAATGGAGGTATGGGAAATGGGGAGTTGATTGTAATAATTTTAGGTGAAGAACAATGATTATTTTGTCTCAAGGCGAACAACCTAGCTCAGTCGGCAGCGTGTATGTCTACTGAGTTAAGGGTTCTGGGTTAGATTCCCGTCATGTTGGAAAAATTTGTTTTTGGTGAAATATGGATACCCCCTTTCTCAGTGACAGCCGAGGGCTGGGCGCTGCGCTGATATAATCAGTCGGTTCAGAAAGTGCGCGTTAAATACCGCAAATAATTTTGTCTCAATATGTTACTGTAAAAGTGTATGGTACATAATTATTTTATTCTCTCTGGTGGAATGTGATGCTTCCCCCCCCCTCCCCCCTTATGTTTATGCAAAAATATGTGTTATTTCATTTCGCACAGAGTTTTAAGTAGATGCAAATTATTACGTAAAGGAGCGTGATACTCTGTGTGGGGTACAGTACGATTTATTTGAATATCTTATTTACTAGGAACTAGGCTCAACCCGCCTCGGTGGCGTAGTTGGCTAACGCGCCTGTCGTGTTGAGCTCGACCACCGAGGACGGTGAGATCGAGGTTCGAATCTCGGTCGGGTGAACTGGGGGTGGTTTTTCCTAAATGGTTTTCCACTCTCCCTCCACGCAAATGCGGGTTC
>CABFWO010001544.1:120509-143828 GCA_902155825.1 Timema genevievae | reverse complement strand
TTTTTTTCAGTTTCCATTTGTTCAAAGTAAGGTAGGGACATAGGGGTGTTACAAAAACAAATATTTTCTATCACTAAATCTTCTTTTTTTATCCTATTTCTTTATCTTTACTTGAAACTTCACTCTCTCTTTCTCTCTCTTTGTTTTTGAACACATCCAACACCTTGACTTTGTAGTCGGTGGATAAGTTTAGTATTCCGACTATCGGTCTTTTACAAACTTTTACTACAGCCTGACAAAACTATTTATAAGACATTTAACTTTCTCACACTGAAATAAAAGTGTTTATTAACTTACTCTTTAACACAGTTAGACAGTACTATGCATCTTAAGGTGGGGATCTAGGGGATGTGAGAAAATGCTAGTGTGTTTGCAGGTTTTTTTATATAAAACAATGTTTTTGTCCAAAATAAATAAAATAATGCTCCAGTAGAAATGTAGTTTAATTTTCTTCCCATGGTGATGTCAACAGTTGTTGAACATCTTTCATTAGCATAGTGGCATTAGATGATAAACTTTTTTTTAATGAAGAGAAAAATTTGTAATTAAATTCTAGGACACCCTTCATATAATTATATTCAACAACTGTTGACATCACCATGTGAAGAAAATTATACGCTAGGTTTCTATTGGAACAATATTTTATTTATTTAGGCCAAATGAATTTGGTTATAAAAACTGCGAGAACACTTATCTTTTATCCCGTCCCCTACATTCACACCTTAATAACCTTTTTACAAGTTGGGAATTTTGTTTAGTTTAAATGCCAACGTTACTCCCTAAATTCTTGTGAAATAAACTATACACTCTGAGTATAATTCTTTGTTAAAGTACAATTAATGTACCGATTTTGTGTTTTCACGACTGTAAAGTTTTATTCCTGGGAGTTATAAAACGGGTAAACAAGAACAAAGCTGTATGATACAGTGATATATTATTTTTTTACACTGAAGGTATTATTTTCTTTGAAATAATGAAGGAAAAATAGATTTGACATCTATAAATTATCAATAATTTTGTATACAGCTTTGTTAACTCACTTCGAAAGGAACTGCCTTTTACTTACACTAATGTTACTTAGTAATGTTTTTAATTTGTTAAAGCTGACTACACAAATTCCATAATTTATGAATTAAATGAAACATTTTACATAGATAAACAATTTTTTTAAATATATGTTTATGATTAAACAGATAAGAGATGTATAGTATAATAATAAATCAGGAATAATGTAATATAACATTAAATCAAAGAAAATAAATGATAAACAAAATCATACCTTCTTTCCCATTTAGTTTATTATCATTTCTGATGAAATTTTTAAATCTCAATCATCAAAATACTAAGGGAAAAAAATTGGACAAAACGAACATACTTTTTATTTATCATGCAAAATGTTGCCCTGATACACATTTTCAATAAGATCGTACAGCCATTTTCGAAAAATTTAAAATTTTGAAAAATCATTCTTAAATAAACTACCCATAATTCTATATATGAAATATAAATTACGAGCTATCCTCGGCGTATGATCTAAATTTTAAGTTTGAATATAATCCATCGAACTATTTCGGCTGTAGACAGGGTATAGACAGAGAGAAGGATAGATAGAATACTAATACTTATTTTTTTAAAGTTCGAGGGCACAAAAAAAGTCAAGATTCATCAAAACCTCGAGGTTGAAATTTTTCACGATTACAATAGTTTATCTATATGATAAAGTTATAATTAATATGAAAATCTATAAATATAATCCAACCTGTAGTGTAACTATGCTTACTGGTTAATAAAGGCTTATTCTCATACAATTCTAAAACAAGTACATCGACTACACCAAAACATTAATTAATCACTTAATAAATAGAAATTTAAAGTCCACTTTACCTAAAAATCCATCCCACATTTAATGCCTTGTTATAATGATTATTAGTCCTACAGCTTAATTTTATGCTTTGTTATTTGTGAATGTAACAATCAAGCTGCATGTGGCTCATTCATATACCTATGTAAAAAAAAATTATACTAATCAAATTGCTAATGTAATCTCACAAACTTCATGGGGATATTTGCATGCAAATGGAAATAGTTAAAAGTTCTAGTGAATATGTAACTGAATTTAAGATTTTCTTTTGAGTGAGTTTGAAAAAACTTTCAACTATCTCTTGCTTTTAAAAATAATAATAGTAATAATAATAATAATAATAATAATGGATGGCGTCAGACTTTTAGTTCTATAATTTAACAGGATGGAAACTACGACATAATTTTTTTTAAAAAAGCTTACAACTATTTTAAAATAAACTTAAATAATTTGATAATGTTAAAAATTAGAATACATTATTAAAATAGATGGTTCGAGGCACAGCCATCACAGACTGTTTCCCCCCTTTACCCAAAAATGGAGATTTTCACTCAAATCTCGTAAGTTATGTGAAACGAAAATATTGTTGCATAAAGATAATGGAAAAAAGAGCATATTATTCCATCCAAGAAAAGATTAAATAATAAACACGGTTACAGAAACATTGAGAAATAAGGAATATCTTGGTCTACTAAAATATATAACAATCATATCCACATTTCCCAGACCTCTATTTTGAAAAAAAATATTTTTGCTTATGGTTCTAAACTTTTGGTTTTATAAAACAAGATTTCAAATAAAAGTTTTTCATTTTTAATGTTCCTACGATTTTTTCAGTGCTCACTAATCTCTTATCTCAAAGTACTTAGGCTTTAAGTAAATATCCCGTTCCATTTTATTTGTAATGTTAATCAACGCCTAGATACGAATTTTAATCAGAATCGTTTGAGCCGATTTTTAGAATATCGATTATTTTAATCTTTTGGCCCACTATTTAACTAAACTCGATTTAATTTTGGGGTTGGATAGCTAATTCCAAAAACTTAGACGGGGGAACCTTGTAAAACCATAAAAACCAAGTTTCTGCCTCATCGGTAAAATGGGCCATGGTACAGGCACACACAAACAAAGAGACGTCATCGCGAAAACTATTTTTTTGGGCTCTAGTGATAATGAAACATCGATATCCGTCAAAATCTCGATTTTTTTTACGATCACAATACTTTCTATCTCTGAGGTGTATCAATGGAAAAAAATATTAGTTCACTCAGCACCATGCTTATGACTTAATCTATTGGGTATGGACTGAATATAATAATAATCTAGTGGAAATGCAACCACATTAGCGTGAAGAGAGAATAGGAACGCAACTGTGATAGATCCCATACGGGAAACCACCTCTAGATCACCAGGTAGAGATTCAAACTTCGAAGTTAACGTCCCCGCTGACTCAATATACAGGATGACGCAAAACTTTCTGTACAAACTTTAATGGAAGATATGAAACACTAAAACAAACCTTTTTCGTTGATAAATGTATGTCCGCAGGCGTCAACCTTAGGTGCTAGAGGGTGCTGTTGGTAGGCCTACAGAAATTACTGCAAGAAAGTGTGAATAAATGGCACGTTTTATTTACAGCAGTTTACAGTGGCATCATGCATATTTACATGAAATGTTCAGTTTCACACAGTTGCCGGTGATAACGCTCAAATGCTGGGCGGTTCGTAACACCTCTGTTAAGAAACCGTTCACTGTACAATTTTACAGTGGATCTTCCATTTCTATTGGCAGCCACATAAGCTAGATCCATGTCGGAAATCTCAAAATCTATTAAATACTCAATGTTACACGTGCAAAGTCCGCGTTACGAATGACGCCGGCGAAAAATTGCCATTTGACGCGACGCGCAGCAGCGCTCCCTAGCACAAAAGTGTAACTTCTACGGACATATATTCAATAACAGAAAAAGTTTGTTCTTAGTATTCCTTATCTTCCATTTAAATTTGTACAGAGTTTGTAATCATCCTGTGTTGCAAGCTAGACACTCCTTATACCGCTTAGCCGCCTTTTCCGTTAGAAAGTCCATTCGTCAGTGGTATGGAAACATCCATTTTCTGCCGGTCTCCAACACAAACTAAGCTAGTTTTGGAAAGAGTTTAGATGGGTGATAATAAAACACTGTAAAAGCGGGCTTTAAAAAAAAGCAAGATCATCGGGATGTAAAAAGTTTTACTAATTAGCCCCTCGTGCGTGGCGAGGATTTTAAAGTTATTTTGTAGCTTATTTCCCCCGCGACTAGAACTTTTCTGAATGTCTAGGATTTTAAATGGAGTTTAATGTGACCTGATTATTTTACATTAAAATGTAAAGAGAAATATTCGCATTCTATAATAGCTAAAGGATGCTATTTATTTGAAGAATGTTTTTGAAATTAATTTTATTCGTACATATAGTTTTTTTAGGGGAATTTTAACTTACTAATTATAACAGCGAATGCAAACTAATGACTTTCACCCCACCACTCCCATCTTCCTGACATATATCTACTGTATATGTCACACTCCAATAGTGAAACTGCCCATTTCATGAATTGGGCAAATCTTTGTCCACTTACTACTGGCCTCTTCTAATGACCATTTCACAAACTGGGCAAAAATTGCTTAAACTCTTGCACATTTCATGAACTTAAACTTATTGTACCATTTACTAAAAGCTTAAAAAAATTATTTTAAGTTATTATATAAACTAACCGTCTACTCTAAAAATATTAAAATTTTAAATTAGCTTAAAAGACCAAACCTGTTCTTGATTGTACATTTCATAGACCGTCCAAGAACTCGTCCATTTAATGAATTGCATAATGATTGGAGCTGCCCAGTTAATGAAATATAAAGTTCAAGAAATTAGAAATTTGTGAACCGGGCAAATTCACTAAAATCGTGTAACATATATATTTAACATGAAGCTATTATTACTTTTGACAATATTTCTTGTATTTATACACAACCGAGTTTCATTTAAAAAAAATTGAAAACATATATACCAAAATGGTCCTAAAGATTTCAAATTATAAACTCTTTAATTTCTTGAGTTACACCAACCCTATTTTAATATCTTGAAAAGAATTAAAGCAATTACTAGAGGATTATCATGTCATAGTTCACAAATTTTCATTAGAGGATCCGCAATCAAAAAATAATAAATTTTATTTAGTGAACATTTGTACACTATTAAGGAGAGGTCCCAAATGTCGTAAAAAAAGTGGTTAGGTTTTTTTTTAATACATCGGTCTATATATTTACACATTCATCACAAAACATTTTAATTTTCACTGGGATTAAATTTAAAACCTGTGACTTGGATAAACAATAAATGTTGACTTGGGTGATTTTTCACCTTGGTAAAACTCTCGATATTTTAAATGGTAGCGTGAACAAGATTATGATGTAAGAGGCTCCCAAAAATAGAAACCTGGGTTTGAGGCGTAATGCTCCCAAACCGTTGAGCATTTTTGTATATAATTATTACTATTAGGTGTTCTTATGGCAGGTCCAATCCTATTGTCAGTGAACTTAGACAGCCAATGCGCTGTCCTCTGCCTCCTTCGTGAGCTCCCAGAATTTTCTTCTTTCCTTCAAGTCATCCATATTTGAATCCTCGTTTCTTGCTAAGTTCCTTTTCACTCAACTTTGCCTTCAATGACGTCGAGCAGAAAGCAGTTCCTCCTAAACATGTCCGACCCAGTTTGCTTTGTATCGAAGAATCACATCCAAAATGGTTCTCTTCTCACCCACTCTTCTTAACACTCCTTCATTTGGCGCCCTGTCAGTCCACCAGATCTTCTCAAGTCTTCTCTGACACCATATTCCAAAGCTCTCCAAGTATTTCTTTTCCATCTTCCTAAGAGTCCAAACTTCTGCTCCAAATTTAGCACCTCATCAGGTTCTTCCTCAGTTCCAAACTCAATTTGCTGCCCAGCAGTAACCTCTTCTTGTTGAAAGCTTCCTTGGCCATGATGATCCTCGACCTAATTTCCTTGGTGCAGTAGGCATCCTTCGTCATGTACGTGATATATGTTGATTGTAAAGGTTATTTATAGGGTGGTTTTATTTTTATAGTAATGGGTCGATACAGATAATATATCTGATAATTTAGTAACTGCTTCCATCTCTCTCATTGGTCGTTTTAATTCGTTTTGAAGATCTGAGGAAATCTCCGAGCCTAGGTAGGAGGAAGACATGATACTAAGTATGAATATATTTTATTAATATCAACTTCAATATCAAGAAAATTACTACACACATCTATCCCAGTCTTAACATATGATCCATAAACCGGCCTCTCGGTCTAGTGGTCAGCACCCTAGCTACTTATTTAGAGGTCCCTGGTTTGATTCCCGATGGTATCAAAGGTGTTATTCCTTAAAGGGGAACTGTTCTTGAGTCACCATGGCCTGGTTGGTTAGAATTAAGTTAGGTATAAAATTTCCACTCACTTCACACATTCATAATCACTATTCTCACAGAACGACTAAAAGTCTACATACACGGCGACCAAACTAGATACTGCATTTTTTGCGGTCAAAAATTTCACACGCTAAAAACAACCCAAAAAAATCAGGTATAGGTGGAGCTGTATCTTGATGACAACAGGCATAGTTACTTTTAACCCAATACAATGGGTTTGTATTCATAAATAAAATATAACCAATTTTAAGCAAGAGAAAGCTTTAAAGATAATGATAATAATCAAATGAATTAACCAACAAGGTGTTTGTCTAAAAGTTTCGTGCCAAAATCCCTTCCGTTGTGAACTAAGTACTTAGTGTTTATCTCTCAAACGAGAACAATCAAAGTTATCAAAAGGAATTAAGAGAACTTAAACCCCCTTCATGTAACAAGTTCATAAAGTTATGAGAAGTAGAGTTTCTATCAATTTTATGTAGGCATCTATAAAAGATTATATACAATATGTCAATAAGTAATATAACTATTAACTATTGGATAAATAAATATGAAAAATAATACATGTACATACAAATTGAACCCAAGACCTTTCATTCGATTTAGATGCTCTTGTCCAGGTGCTTATTTTAAAATATATTTAAATTAATCACTGTGGGTGGAAGCGAATCCATGAAATATTTTAAAAAATATGGATGCATATAATCAACCTTTTGTCTCGTAATTAAAATCATGTTTTCTGATGTTTTATAAAATTCAAATGCTTTCTTCTACACTTAACTACTTATCAATGTATGCTTTGTCGACTAAAAACTAGTAAAACAAGGCGTAGTTATGTATTATATGGTTGATTCAGATTTGGAATTAAATAGGTTTAGGTTCGATCTCCGAGTCCTCTAGTGGTTTTACTTGGAATATTTTTTATATAATGTGTAATTTTTTTTCTCTTCAAGCAAATTATGAAGCATTCATTAAAATATATTCAATTTTGCTTGTTTTTGGAGGTAATATAGTTTAACTTACTGAGAACTAAGTAATGATACAAGGAAAAACAAATATAAATACTTTTAAAAAAAGTAAATAATTAATCCACTGTAAAATAAAACAGAAAACATCTACAAAGAGTAAAATAACAACAGGAATGCGCTTTATTATTATGTTTATCATTGATTTTAATTATATTCTACGTATTAATATCTGTTCAGTATATTCTTATTTAATTACTTTATTGGCTTAACGATGAGGAAGATTTAACTTAAATAAAATCTCTTGGCATTTGCGTGAAGGGAGGGCCAAGGATCATTCATTAAAAACCATCCTCATTGCACGCGGTTGAGATTCGAACCTCGGCCCTGCTTAGACGAGCTTGACGTCTGGTCCATTCATCCACCATTTAGTCTAGGTGTCTAGTCTAGTCTAGTCTATAGACTTATGATTATACTAAATAGCCAATCAAATAATGGCATAGAATTACACAGGTTCATATATTCTTTGCTTCATTATATAAAGCCTGTTTTATTTAAGATTTTCTTATCTTAAAATATTAGGTAGACTGTTTGTTAATTTAAATTTTAACTAAACGAAATAATATATAATTTAACTAGTCAAATTGTATTCACTGCATTAATAAATTAAGTTTTTTTATTTTCATCC
This sequence comes from Timema genevievae, assembly GCA_902155825.1. NCBI lineage: Eukaryota > Metazoa > Arthropoda > Insecta > Phasmatodea > Timematidae > Timema > Timema genevievae. The sequence goes on along the minus strand of CABFWO010001544.1, from coordinate 135,851 downwards.
AAAGTTATGTGAACGAAGATTTTTTATTTTTCTATTAAAGTATTACAAGTTTATTCTGAGTAAAATTTGTTTTCTTGAAAAAAAGATGATCTTATCTTATTTTCAATGAAACTAAAGAAACTCTTACTAAAGTTAAAGAAAAAAACGTAGTTGACATGTTCTTTATTCTTACTTTAAGATTTAAATTGACTTATTACACTCAAGACTTGAATTTCTTACTACATCTGTAGTAGTACAAAAGTTGTCGTAAAGAAAGTACCAAGAGCTACGACGGAAGTGTATAAATCAATTTCGAGTTTAAAATTAGTTTCGTGTTCCCGTGAGAAAAAAAAAAGAAGAAAAAAAAGGCGTTGATTTAACGAAATACCGCGTTCATCCAAGCTTACAATGGTCTTATCTTCTGTAACGTTGAAAATTGATAGCTTTCTAATAGGGCTTATATTTCTAGATTACTCTATTATGAATAGTAAGAAATAGATAATGGAATTCGCTTCGTTTGGAGAGATTCTCTTCCTTCGCATACGTCTTTGGATCTTTCTTCAAACGAAGGTCTCCGCCGTGGTTATTAATGGCTTTAATCTCAAGGATAGGGATTAGGAAGCTTGTTTGGAGGAAGTGTGCTCGCATGGCTGTAGGACGTTTGTTGAAATACCTCGGGAAAGCGACCCATTTGGACCAATCTAGATAGGACGTTTGGCGCAGCCTTATAAAGGACCGGCTACACGGAGCCGCACCACATTTTTCTGGTGGAATGCTATCCATGTTTTTAAATGCAAGTGGCTACACGAATCCATACCGCACCGCATCGGCGCGGACGAATCGTCGAGAGAGCATTGCTCCGCACTTTGCCGGTGTGGTGCGGACCATGTAGCCACCTACCACCGGAAATAAATGTTCAGGAACTTTGTTTTCATGGTAAAACTAGGCATTTCTTTCACAGCCGTCGCACGTTTGACGCTGTAGTCATTGTTTACAACATTACGTACAAGATAAGCTATATTATATACAACACTTATTGAACAACAAACGTTCTTATTCTTAATTATTAGCTAACTTAAAACTTTATTCTTCGTAATTAATAGCTAACATAATTTTATGAAAATAGGTGAAAACCTATGCAAGTAAAAGTAAAAATACAAACTTATTTTGTAATAGAACTCAGTCTATAAAGAATATAAAAATGGTTAGAAAATGTGGTGCGGGTCGGCTCCGTGTAGCCATACCTTAAAGGTGAGAATGTAGGGGATGTGAGGAAAGGTCAGTGTTTTTGGAGTCTTTAGAGAAAAACTTTTCTTTTTGGTCAAAATAAATCAAATAACTCTCCAGTAGAAAAATAGAATTTAATTTTTTTTTCACATGGTGAGCTTAACATTTTTCTAATATCTGTCAAGGGTGTCCTGAAATTTGATGACAATCTTTTTATCCATTTAAAAAGTTTCTCATCTTATGCCGCTATGCTCATGACAATATTCAAGAACTGTTACCACAATGTGAATAAAAAATAAACTCCATTTTTCTATTGGAGCAATATTTTATTATTTTGACCAAAAATAGTTTTGATATAAAAACTACCTTAACTCACGTTCCATACTCTCCCACCTTAATTGTGGTCACTATTGACAGAACCAGAAATAATTTAAGAAATATCCAATTTTATCTTTATATTTATCGTATTTTCTTTAACAATAAAAGGCCACACATAACCTTTTCTGAACCAATCCAATCCAAATTCGAGAAAACTTTTTTTCCCCCTCACTGCCTTGGGGAAAGAAAATTCGCCAGCACAGAAAACTGTTTCCAAAGTTCTTCAACGCACAACCCTTCTTCCCCATTTTCACCCCCTTGTGTTTGATTACTTCTAGAGGGAATCACAGCGGTGCTTTAATCGGTTCTCAAAGTTTCCTCTGATATCATTGGTCAGCCTTTGACCTCCCCTCGAGAATATCTATACAACGGGTTTCGCTATTTTACTCTTATTGGATACCCTACTTTACCAACTTCGATTGCATGATGATACAAGGTTTTTAATTATAAATAAAATCATTAGTAAAATGAGTTGGATATATCTACCTCCCCCTCCCAGTATCTCTTTCGTATCAAATACTAAACCTATCCGGTTCGGTGGCCGCATGATCTAAGCCGTCACTCTCGCAGTAGAATAGACTGCCGATGACAGGGAGATTGAAGTTCGAATCTCGGTCGGGTGTACTGAGAGTGGTTTTCCCCAAAATGATTTTCCACTCACCGTCCAAGCAAATGTGGGTACACTGCCTCTAAATATAACCTTCCTCATCGTGATTAGTACATAAGCGTATAACCTGGACAGGTATTAGGACGCGGTGCTTTTTTTAAAAAGTTACTAAGCATACGTTGGTGGGCATGTGGAAATATCAGGTCCATCTAGTTTAGATTGCCAGTGACTGGTAGGTCGGGGTTTTGATCAAGGTTGAATGACTAAGGGCGTTTTATTTCTAAATGTTTCCCTACTCTCTCTCTCCACGCAAATACATGTTTCCTATCGAGTTTTTCCTCTATAATCTCTTATCTTATTAGTGTAATTGATATGCTTATAACTCGAACGTGTGCGGAGATTTGGAATGGATAATAAGATAAAATACTATTCGTGGTTGACCTCGATGGTCTTGGGGTAAAGTGCTCGCCCCGGCACCCAATACTCGTGGGTTCAAACCCAGTCGGGGTCGACGGATTTTCCTTGAGCGATAAAAATCCGTAGCACAACTTCCTTTGAAGGGGAAATAAAGCCGCTGGTCCCATGTCGATTGTGGTATGTGAAAATACCTTTCCTTGGAAAATTGGTTGGCCCTTTATCTCTCGCTCATAGAAATTATCATGTGAGGATACAAGCAAACGGTTCAGAAAGTGCACGTTAAATACTTCCAATAAATAAAAATAAACACAATATTATTCGTAAATTTAAAAAAAAATGACACCTGTACATAGGAATCGAACCCAGGACCAAGTGTAATTTTTCAAAATTAATGAAGAAGATATTTGATGTGGCTGTATCCCTAACTAAAGATCATTTCTATCTCCCAAGCCTCGATAGTCATGTAGAGTTGCTGTCTTCATAAATTTATTAGCATGGAAAATAATGTCAAATCTTCTAGTTTTCTTCTTAATATTCCATTCAATACCAAGGTTATTAACAAATTAATCCAAGGGAGTAAGATTTGGGGGAGCTACGCAGAGGAAATGTGTCAGCATTAGAGTAAATAAGGGATGGTACATTCACCTCCAGTACACCCGGCTGGCATTCGAACTTTGACCTCCCACGTGACTGATAATACAATCTACTGCAAGCTCTCTTGATTCTTTGAGCCGCATAGCCAGTGGTTGTGGTAAACATTTTCGACAATCTAACGTTTCTTCAGGATATCTCATGTCTTATTAATAATAGGCATTACCTAAGAGAAGAGGTAATCCATAAACCATGTAACGCTTTTGAGAGGGAGGAAGGATGACCTCTCATGTCATGGAGTTACATGGGAGAAGGATTACGTAACGGAGATATTAAATTTGAACTTTAATGTTTGATAAAATAATATTATTGTTCGGTGTTCATGTTTTCACCGTTAATAAACTATAATTATTAAATATAGCTTACTTGCCTCGGTGGCGTAGTTAACTAACGCGTTAGTTTCGTGTTGAGCTAGACTGCCGAGGACGGGGAGATCGAGGTTCGAATCTCGGTTGAGTGAACTGGAAGGTTTTTTTCCCTAAATTGGTTTCCACTCAAATGCGGGTTCACTTCCTCTATATTCAACCTTACCAATTCCTAAACCATTATGGTAATTAGTACTTAAGCGTATAACCCGAATGGGTAGTAAGACGTGGTGCTAAGTAAAATTAAAGATAACTTCCTAATCTGAGTAGTATTAAATCTGAGTCCCTCTTTTAGTGTTACAAATAATTCCTTAGGAAATAATTACATCCACTCTTGATGTGAAAAGTTACGTAACACGTGTGGGCTTAATTTTGACTTTGTGTTACATGGAGGTCGGGGGTAGGGGAAGAGTAAAATAAAGATAAGAAAACAGAGTTACGTGGGTTATGGATTACCTCTAGATTTCATGAAATGTGTACATATATTTTTAAAAAAAGGGTATAAATGAATAAACATTATTTATTTCATAAATTTTCTTTTCAATATTTAAAGGATTAATGTACTAGGTATTAATTTTTTATATATTTTAAACGTAAGCTTTGTTAAAATTGTAATAAGTGAAGTTTACCAATAGAACCTCAAAGCTGTAAAGTGTATCCTCACCTATTCCAGTGATCACGCGGACCAAGTCGCCAGTCTCGTATTTTTGTTCTGTCGGTGATGGGGGTGTCTGTTTCCGAATCGTGGTTTGGTAAATTAAGCGGTTTATTTGTCCCAAAATTGTTTCTCTCTCCCCCTCCACGAACACACGGGTACATTTCATCCACAACCATACATTCCTCCCTATCCCGTTTGGAGTAAATATATGTTGATATCCAGGATGGATAGTAAAACATGGTGGGCGTAGTGAAAACTATTTTCTTTCGTCCCTAAACTAATTCTTATTCTTTTCCAACATCTTATCCCGCTCATACGAGGTCAACGTTTTTAATTTATTCCAATTCACAAGCATTCGCCATATTTGTTTTGGTGGACCTGTTTTATAGCCTGACGCTACCCCCTGACATTTTCTCGGGGAAACAGAGTGAATTCTACGAGCGATTGCGAAAGAGTCTACCAATTTTCTGGAAAGGTATTTTAAAATACTTTCCAGGGTTCATTTACATGCCAAAATCGACATGGGATCAACAGCTTTACTTCCCCTTCGAAGGAAGTTCTACGAGTTTTTGTCACTCAAGAAAAAATCCGTCGACTTCTTCTTGGTTTGAGCCCCCCGAACATCGGGTCCTGAGACGAACACTTTACCCCTAAGACCACCTAGGTCGACCGTACCTATGCGCATTAATGAGGTGCCGTAAAAAAAACACTTCACCATCGCACTTAACGACTACCCCCTGGCAGTAGTGATATTTATTTGTTTTACAGGGGATTAGTGTAAAGAGGAAGAGCTATAAGCGCTTTACACAGCAACCACAGGCAACAACTAAATCACTTGAAAGCATTCAACCTCATTAGGTCTACTTGGGAGATTCGCGCCATCTCACCACGTGGCTATGTTTATTATTCTATACACTTAATTTAATTTAATTTAATTTTAGCACCGCGTCTTACTACCCGTTCGGGTTATACGCTTAATTACTAATAACACTAATGGATTAGGAATTGGGAAGGTTGAATTTAGAGGAAGTGAACCCGCATTTGCGTGGAGAGAGAGAGAGAGAGAGAGAGTGGAAAATCATTTAGGAAAAACCACCCCCAGTTCACCCAACCGAGATTCGAACCTCGATCTCCCCGTCCTCGGTGGTCTGGCTCAACACGAAACCAGCGCGTTAGCCAACTACGTCACCGAAGCGGGTAATATACACTTAAAATGTGAGATTTACTAAAGGGGGCAGGTCTGTATATAGATATATATGTACTGTTAGCTGTCACGAGGAGAAATAAGATTAGGAATGCAGTTATCCGAGAAAGAGTTGGGGTACAGGTAGTATATAAGAAAGTAGAGGAAGCAAGACTGAGATGATATGGTCAAATAATGAGGATGGAAAAGAGAGGATGTCAAAGAGAATGATGAAGTATGTAGGGAAAAGACTGCAAGGGAGGCCAAGAAAGATATGGGAGGAGCAGATTACAGAAAGTGTCCAAGATGGAGGATAAGAATGGTGGAAGGATAGAGAAAGCTGGAGGCATTTTACTCAGGTGACCCGGCTACAGGCTGGAAACAGTTGATGATGATGATGATGTGTATATATGTATATAAACAAACACATATGTATATTTTAAAAAAATATTTGGTAAATGTTATCGTCCTGTAACGCCCGCATTAAGTATTTAGGGGGTTGATCAATCACGATACGAAACGTGCGTTTGGTTTTTACAGAGTGTTTTATTGAAGTGAAGGACGGAAGTTTCACTTGATGGGATATGTGTTAGGTTACATATAAGAAGGTACAGGGAGGTGAAGCGCGCTATAGTGTGTATTACTAGACCTGCTGGTCTCCTGGTCACCAATAGTTGAACTAGGTCACTCAACCCAAAGGAAGGGACAGGGAGGTGTAGCGAACTATGGGTGTACTACTAGACCTGCTGGTCTCCTGGTCACGAGTAGACCAACCCAGTCACTTATTTCAACCGAATCACCAATTGCCCTATGGAACACACATCAACGGTGATGATGGTAGATTGGCCTCTTAAGCAATCTTCGAGGTGGGGCCTAACTGGTTTCGAACCACGAACTCTTACGTCATGGAACCAATTAACTCACTTTTCAGCTGCCAGCGGACTCCCTCTGCTCCCTGGCTCCATTTTGGCCTCGGATCCCCTCCAGTGATCCTCTCGATCACCTTAACCAATTAGGGATACAAACCAATAACCAGGAGGGGTTGAAGTGCTGCTAAATTAGCGATTATCAGTTTAATTAGAGTGCTCAGCGCCTTCCTCAGTTCTCCGTTGAGTCATGCTGGGTTGTTAATGATATGATATTTAATCCACGCCTCAGTATCTTGCTGAACTACCCGTCTTATATTACTAAAACTAGCTTTGCTCGTTGTGGGCTCCGCCCCCAAACTCCCAGGGAGTGTAAACTAAAGTAATTCCAGCGTTGTTTTGATCGTTGATTTATTTTTACAATTTTATGAATCTAGTTGTCCCATAAGTGTGTTAGAAAATTTTAAAATTTGTGTAAAATGTTAAAAATTGACCAAAAATCAAAAAATCTAGCTGCTGGTGCAATCCGTTTTTTGATAGGTCTTACCGTTTAGCCACAAGAGGCCTCCAAAGAAAGGTCCGCACCGAATTTAAAGTTGCGCCACCATTTTGAATTTTTTTTGGGAGGTTAAAAATGAAATTTTTTATATTTTTGGAATTTTACCATCGGTTACAGGCTAGAAGCTATAAGCTTACCAAAGTTCAAGTTTCTAGCTCATCTGGAAGTGGGTAAACATTAATGTCAGTGAGTGAGTCAGACATGTAGCTTTATAGTATAGTGAAGTGATGTTAGTAGATATGACATACATTGAGAGCACTATTCTACAAGCCTAAGTTGAGACCCTTATAATGTATATAAATAGCCAGTATTTAAGCATGTCCGTTCCAGGAAGCTTGTGCCCATTTGAAAAATAAAATTGCCTCATTATTCATTCAAGACGATTATAAAATAATTAAATGAAATAATAGACTTATTTAGAGACATAGGGTATAAATGAATATCATGTTTTCCCAAACCGGGCCCGTGGTGTAGTGGTCAATGCACCTGGCTACGAGTCTATGGGTCCTGGGATTGATTCCCGGCTTGTAGATTGGGTATTTTTCCCTTGAGGGGAATAATCCCAATGGTTACCAGGGCTTGGTTAGTTAGGCTTAAGTTGGGGTGCTAGTGAGCGCCAGTTTAGTGCATTAATTTTGCAGTTTTTATAGCATAAATATTTTTTGGCAAAAATAGATCAAATATTTCTTCTATAGAAACATAGAGTTTAGCTTTCTGCACATGCTAATCTCAAAAGTTCTTGAATATCTCTCATGAGCATAGCGGCATTTGGTGACAAACTTTTTAAATGCAGAGAAAAAGTTGTCACTAAATTCCAGGACACCCTTGACAGATATTAAAGAACTGTTGACATTAGCATGTACGGAAAACTAAACTCTATGTTTCTATAGAAGAAATATTTGATCTATTTTTGCCAAATAAATGTTTATGCTATAAAAACTTCGAAAATACTGCCCTAAACTCGCGCTCACTAGCACCCCATCTTAAACTAGGTTAAGACTCGCCCCGGCTCCACAACATCATGAAAACTATCATCACATCATATCATTGCTGGTACAACGTGTAGACAACATTCTATGGTGTACCTTGGAAAACGTTCTGTGCCACCAGAGTGGCTAATACCCGCCTCGGTGGCGTAGTTGGCTAACGCGCTAGTCGTGTTGAGCTCGACTGCCGAGGATGGGGATATCGAGGTTCGAATCTCGGTCGGGTGAACTGGGGGTGGTTTTCCCTAAATGGTTTTCCACTCTCCCTCCACGTAAATGGGGGTTCACTTCCTCTAAATTCAACCCTCCCAATTCCTAATCCATTATCGTAATTAGTACTTAAACGTATAACCCGAACGGGTAGTAAGACGCGGTGCTAAATATTAAACATAAGGCGAATGAACCTGGACGTCTTAAGTCCCTCCCGGTCAAATGTCCCATACGATAAAAAAAAAAGTTTCCCAAAGAGCAACATGGTACACAAAGTTATGCCACCAGAAGTTGTTTATTTTCATTATTACGTCTCTCCTGTATAGGCGATAATTTATCCTTCGATATTTAGGTATGTAATAGTAGCACTATGGATCCCTTTAAGATATATTTTTTTTTAGGTTTTTACATCTGCCTCTACAAAATTAAAACTGAATACCATTTAATTTTTTTTTTCCACACTGAAATGTAAATTTTCTGATAGTTTTTGAAACATTTAAATTTACTTTCCCTCCCTCCCCCCCCCCCAACCCATTTTGTTTTCCACATCCCATTTTGAAATTTTAGTACTTATTTAGTTATCTGGTATGGTTTTTTTACGCGCCTGCTTAATTTCAATTTTCAACCGCACCAATAAATGGTTAATAACTTTACTTTACCGAATTTCCAGCCCGGACCATTTCTCACACCCTCATTTTGAATTTTAAATGTTCAATTTCTTCTGGTAATTTGGGCTTGACACTTTATATTTAATAAGATATTTCATATTTTACAATGCTTAGCAAATGCTTTTAATTTTTTAGTTTTGGGAAAAACATACGTTCGCTAGTATTGGTTATTAATTAATTAGGTTATTGGTTCAAATATCAGCTGGTTTCTAACCATCTCTCCAAGCGAATTTCGGTACACTTTTAGCTTGATAAAAACGTATTCAAACCTAACCCATAAATTGGATTAATACGAATGTTTTGATATAATAGCTAAAAAGTAAGAATCCGACACCTTAGCTTAGTCGGTAGCGTGTCTGCCTACTGAGCTAAGGGTCCCGAGTTCGATTCCCGGCATGGCCGAAAATTTATCACGGGTGAAATGTGGGTTTACCCTTTCATAGAGATAAATAATGGCCGGGGACTGGATGTTATGTCATTCCTAGTGTTAAGTTAGATTATAAGGCATATGAAGCTACGACAGGCCTAGCTAGCCGGTAGTGGAAAATATAAATGGCTTGAATAAAAAATTGACCCAGGCTACATGCTGGAAAAATCAGTGAATGTAAATTTAAGTTAGAAAGTAAGAAGCAAAGCACAAGAAAAATTCATTAATCAAAACCCTTTACCTTATTCAACGAATATATATCAACACCCATTTGTCTACGCCAAAAGGTATGCATCTACATCCATTTGACTACTTCAACAAGACACAAAATGGTGACCTGGTGGTCTAGGGGTAAGGTGTCAGACTTCTGTGCTAGGGGTCCGAGGTTCAATCCTCGGTCCCGGCACAGATTTATCTGATTGCCAAACCTTTCCTTCCCCTCTGACAAGACGTGTATTAATCACAACTTGTGAATGTGAGGAATGCCAGGCCTCCACCGTGGTTCGGATCCCACGTTAAACTGTAGGTCCTCCATTTCATATCACAATCACCCTAACATTACACATTAACGTAAGTGCGTATAACCCGAACGGGTAGTAAGACATGGTGATAATAATAATAATAATAATAATAATAACAAGACACAAAACCGACTAATTTCAAAAGGCATTTATTGACACCTATTTTTACTACAACAGGCCTGTGTCTACTACACCTGTTCGACTACTTCAACAGATACATATAGACATGCATATTATATAGAAACCTATTTGAATACTTCAGCAAGCGAATATTGACACCAAATTGACTCCTTCAGCAGGCATATATTTACACTCATTTAACTACTTAAAAAGACATTTATTGACACCTATTTTACCACAATACATTTATTTAACTACTTCAACAGCCTATATCAACACCCATTTGACTAGTTAAACAATCATATGTTGATACCCATCTGTCTACTTTAACGGGTTTGTATCGAGACTCGTTCGTGTACATCAACAGGCCTGTTTGATTCCCATCCGATTGATTAATAAAACATATATAGATCTTATTTTTAACACCCGAGGTACTCGATGATATCCTCTTGATAACCGACTCCGGGGTGACCAGACCTGTAACTGGCACGACAGCGTGACGGCGGTAGAAGAGGAATGATCTCTCTCTCTCTCTCTCTTCCAAGCAGTAGCGGTGATGTTTCTGGCTCCGTGAACGGTTAATTTATTAATGACGTCAAGAATCTCGGGAACACTTCCAACTTCCCCCTTAAGGCTGGGAACCTCAGAGCTCCAAGAAATCCTCCCCCTTCCCTTCCTTCCCAAACCAAACCCAAGCTCGCATACAGAGAGAGAGAGAGAGAGAGAATGCGCTCCGGTCACCCCCTCTTTTTTCAGCCCATTAGAGCTGGATAAGAAAACTTCCGTAAAAGCTTGAAGGAATGAAGGGGTAAGGTGGTGTAGAGGGTAAGAAAGGGGTGAGAAAAAAAAGGGGGGAGAGAAGGATTGCTGGTAGAAGGATTGCCATGTTGGATCGGGAAGAAGAAGAAGCGAGAGCCTAGCTAGGATGCGCAATGAAGTATGAAGTTGTCTTCTGCAAGGTCCCGCAATAGTTTCCCAAAGAAATATATGTTTCTCCTTTCGTTTGAAAAAAAAAATAAAATAGTAAGGGGTGGTTCCGGTGGGTCTAGAACTCGAGGGTGAGGGGGTGGATGTCGCTCGAAAGAACACGCAGACACATTCACGCGCAAATGGACGCATTGAGACCATCAACTTTGTTTTCGGTGCCATCGGTATCCGCGAGATTCCGGAAAGTTAATCTTGTGATGTTCGAGGTTCACGGAGAAGAACAATTCACTTTCTCAAGTGGAAGGCAAAAAGCACTCATTTGGAACATTAGTTTGAGAGTACGGATACTTTCTAAATGGCACGATGGCTTTCAAATAAACGGTACTTATGTTGAAGGTTACCTGCACTCGCACAATCTGTAAAGAAGGAAATTGATGATTTAAATAAATATAGCTCTTGGGTGGATTTTTTTTTTGCCAAATATCCACTTTTTTTTTAACGCAAAGTGAAGCCAAATCATGTTTATGAAATATAATTTTTTCCTGTGTTTCCAAAAATTTGGGATCTGACGCAACATTGAGTTTTATTAATCGTAAATATATGCTTATGACAGTAAATTTTATAAACCAACCCAACGCAGATTTTGACGTGAGTTCATGGACATTCATAAGCCTCTATTTTCTGTCACGGATTTGCACTATGCTTCGTAAGATAATAATTATTTGTTTCCTCTTTTTTATGAAAGCCTGAAAGGGATACGTAGGTTAGGCCATGGCTCCTAAAGGGGTACGCGAATTTTTCACGAAAGCTTAAGGGAACATTGCTTTCTACCAGATCGAATATGTATATACCTTCAGAAGGTTATTTAAATCTCCAAGTAAAAAAAGTATACAGGTTGTAGAGGTTGACGAGACAATTACTTCCATGTAATGAACTTTTGGTCACCCACTTCGGTGGCCACATGTTCTAAGGTGCTACTCTCGCAATATACTAGGTTGCTGATGAATGGTGATGATGTGGTTCGATCCTGGTCGGGTGTACTGAGGGTGGTTTTCCCTAGATGGTTTTTAACTCTCTCGGGTACATTTCCTCTAAATATAAACTTACTCATCCCTAACCCATCAGCGTAATTAGTACACTAGCGTACAACTCGAATGGGTTGTAATATGAGGTGCTAAACAACAACTTGTGGTAGGTGGTATGAATGGCAGCGTTAGGAGACGTCAATGCCGTATGGACTGTGTGCACCCACGGGTTCGGAAACAAACCACTCTTCAGCATATAAAGGGAGTGTGGGGCAAATTATAACTAGTAACGAACAATAAATTATCTGACAACAGGTATCTATAAGGAATTGCTGATTCTTTCAAAGATATTTCTGTTGACTTTGAGGTCCAACTCCGGACGGCTGCTCTTAAGAGATGACGGGGAATTAAAGAAGGTGTGTGGAAGAACGAAGGCGGAGTTATTCAGTATAAGATGGTGAGAAGAGATCTGTTCGGAGTCTGAGCTCCTGACTTCCTCGTGATTGGGCAATCACTAGGAGGAGCCAACTCCTCTCTCTCCATCCGGTCCCAGTGGAAAGGGGGGGGGGGGTTCTCTCAAGTAACACAAGGAGGGCAAGCATGGGAGGACTGGTACCGGTTTTTCAGGTGCCCGTTTAACCGGAATGGCACTCATGGACTTCGGTCCATGTCCGGCGGAAAGGTTCCGTTCCCGACGGAAAAGTGGTTGCACTACGAAAGGCCGCAAAAGCCTACATGTGGTGTAGTTGGAAAGCACTTCGGGGGATCTCCTCGGAGATTTAGAGTAAGATGTCAGTGACTCTGATGTCCCTCCATGTTTACAGTCAACAGTGCGATGCCCTTCTGCTACTCTGGCATCACACCGTGTGCATCGTGGGAGGGAGTGTTGGTTTGCATGTGGCGAGCTTCATTTGTTGCCTAGCCCTCAGGTGCATGCACCGCCAACTTTGACGTCACGTAGCGCCGAACTTTTGTCTTCACTGAACTCAAGTTAAATGCGTGGAAACACTTGTCTTGTCACGCCCTACAACCTTTATATTTGTTACCTAGAAATTTTAATGACCTTGTATCGATATATTATACCTTCCTCGTCATTACCCTATAAGTGTAAATATGACCAGATAATCTGGACAGAACCACTTCGGTGGTCGTGTGGTCTAACAAGGTACTCTCGTGTTAGACTAGACTGCTGAAGACGGGAGGATTGGGATTCAATCCCGGTCGGGTGCACTGAGGGTGGTTTTCCTAAATTATTTTCCACTTTCTCTCCTCGCAAATGTGGGTGCGCTTCATATAAATTAAACCTTCATGGTCCCTAGCACATTAGTGTAATTAGTACATAGGCGTCAGTGTTTTTGAAGCTTTTTTGCAAAGGTTTTTGGCTAAAGTAAATTAAATATAGCTTTGGTGAGACTTTTTGATCTTAGGATCTACTCCAGAAAATGAAAATCCTTTACGATTTACTGTACTACGGAGCCATATACTTAAATTGTTAGTTCCAGTTGTTACGGTATGGTATTTATAACGTGATATCGTGCCACGAGATGGGGGCCATTTGTTACGATCGTACCTATTAAGTTTATTCTATGTGAGGATTATGCATGAATACCATACAAAACACGTCTGTTTTATTTGACGATACCACGAGAGAAAAAACAATACATCCCTCTGTCAAGACGCGTACCAAACTTGTGTCGTCTTTCAAGGCTTGGGTCTGTCTGTATTCCCCGTAGTTTTGTACTCTCAAACCCAGGTCACTACTTGATTTCTTTCCATCTACCAATGGGGTTATTTTATCTAAGCGCGAAAATTAAAAATAGGCATGGCTTAACTATGCACCTGCTCTTAAATACTGCGTAACACAACCCGGAAATAAACCATGCTTCAAACACGTGCAGCTAAAATAAAGAAAAATAGAAACATGGCTGTCGTTTAGAAAAGATTAATTTAATTTAAAATAAATGAAAAGAAGAAAAATGAAAATATTTACTTTAAAATATGATTTTAAATATTGATAAGGACGGAAAAATCTATGTTATTACACAGTGGCAAAGAAATTAATAATCCATTTTGTCTCCTAATAGTAAAAATATATTGCATGTAAAAACTTAATGTCCTTTCACACACTGAAACTGAATTATTCATCAAACCACACAATTTCACTGAAAAAAAGTATTTTTTCATTAAAAACTTGATTTTGAAGTTGATGTAAGATGTAGGATAGTTTGTTTAGTAAGAATTCATAATTTCCTCTTCATAAATGAAGGCAGGATTGTAAATGGTCATTAGTCAAGACAACTTCAATTTTCTAATGTTGATTTGAGAAAAATCTGCAAGCCCTCTTTATCATTTTATTTTCCTCAATCTTTTTTTTTAATCGATCGACCAATCTAACAGCCACGGTCGACCTTTGGATCGAAATCTACTGTTTGGCCACCTCAGCCTTAGACGGATATTCAACAACTTTTAATATCACCATGTGAAGAAAATTAAATTTCCTGTGTCTATTGGAGAAATATTTTATTTATTTTGGCCAGAAAAAGGTTTTGCTTTAAAAACTGCTATAACACTGACCTTTTCTATCGTTCCTATATCCCCAATTTAATTAAGGTGGTTTGATCATCCTGAGGTGGTACGAAATGTACAGACAAAATAAATATTTTAAACAAATAAAAATAATGTGAAAATGGGTTTAGACTTATATAAGCAAATATTCATACAAACTTGTCTTTTTCCCTTTATAAGTGTCTACGAAGATGATTGATAAAATGTCCCAGATCTAATTTTGTATATGATTGGAGTGTGCGAAGCTTAGAAAATCTCTCTACCTCGCCTTGAAAATTTGTCAACTTCAACTCGTAAGAAAAAAATGTTGCTTCGACAGTTACGAAGCTTTACTAGTAAAAATATTTGACAGCTAAAATACACAGAAATGTTCAATTTTTGTCGTCGTGTGCTGTTCTATACATTATAAATAAATGTCCACATGAAATAGTTTTTAAATTTAATTATATGCTGTAAGAATAGGATAAATCTGTTAAATACGTTTGAAATAAAACATTTTGTATATAATATTTAGTTTATAAAATTATATAAATATTCACAAATTATTATTTTTCAGCATAAACTTTTTTTTCAAATACTTGAACTTTGATTTAGCTTCAGTAATATTTACTATATTTGATTCGACATCCCCTTAAATCGAAAAAGTGGACCTTACATCCTCCTAGTGTAAGAACAAAATTTATTTTATTTGCTTTTTCTGAAAATTTCCTTTCTCACTTTACTATTTAAAAAAAACATGAAATGATTTATTTTTTATTACTGATTTAAAATTAAATGTACCAAACTATATTTAAGCTTTTTATTGAAATATACCTAAAATCTAAATGCAAAATCTGCCATTAGGGAAATGGATGTACCCCTGATGGTGGATGGGGGATGATAAGATTGACTTATCCCACGAATATGTTAGGGGCTGGGGTGTCTCTTTTGGGGGGTAACAGCGGTGAGGGGGGTGGTACACTGTACCCTTCAGTCCAGGTCTCTTTTTTTTTTTCAGGAGGAA
>CABFWO010001544.1:104971-118655 GCA_902155825.1 Timema genevievae | reverse complement strand
CCCCCAGTTCACCCGACCGAGATTCGAACCTCGATCTCCCCGTCCTCGGCGGTAGAGCTCAACACGACTAGCGCGTTAGCCAACTACGCCACCGAGGCGGGTAACATTCTAGTAAATTCCAAGTAATCCACTTTGCTGTCAGATTGATGCCTTAACCGCGTGATCAGCAGAATGAGTAATATTGTATTAGTTTTTGTATTATTATAGTTTTATGATTATTATGATTATTATTACTATCGTTATATTAATTCGAAACCTATTAGGGATCCAAACTCTCTTCTCTCATGGACTTTATTTTGATGCAACTTTTGTTTTTAATCTTTTCAATGACAACATTTCTTATAAATCTTTCTTTGATCATGTATTTCTTGGGCCTCTCGTTTTCTCGTTATTTTCCCTCAACAACTCTTACAAGGTGCGCCCTATAGGCCGTCATATCCACAAGGCTAGTTCCAGATTTGTTGGATTCGACTTTTATCACAAAATAAAATCCAAACTCAGTCATTTAGGAAATCTCCTATCAGTTATCACTAATTTATCCTGTAGAGGTTCTAGCTAAATTATTTAAATTTACATTAATCTGATTAATTTGTTTGCTTATTATTACTGAGTTCTAAATATTTATGATTTTACTACTCTTCACTTTTTATTATTATTTTTGTTACTATTCATTAGTGTTTAGCTACGGTTATCTATCTTATTCTTTTCATGTTATACGTGCTTGTAAGGTAGTCTACTTGTGTACTTTTCAATGCTGGTCTGTCATAGGTCTCACGACTGTTGGCCAGCACTATGATAAAGGAAAAGATTGAAAAATTGAAATAAATTAGTTTCTTCTTTTCATTATATATCCTTCAATTATAAACCTAGAGATTTTATTATATTTTTACTGGTGTGAATAAGAGAAAGGGGGATCATGTGATTACGTAACTCTTCGCTAGAGCGACGCGACAAAGAAGTTAAAGTACGAGGAGGTTATTGGCTTTCTTCTTTATTGATATAATATTCCCATCCCGTTTCTTGTCAATTATTTATTCCTCCTACCACCATGCGTTTTCAATTGCCTTTGCTTCACTGTCCTTTTTTTTTCTATTAGTTTTGAATTTACATTTTTTGCTTATGACGCTAATGGTCGCTTTATCGCGTCTTTAAATTTAAGCAGAAAACGATTTTATTTTTTGTAATTCTCTAGTAGTCAATCCAAACTGATTAACATTCGTACCCAGCAAAAAATCATCTTGACTCTCCCTTCTTGCTCGTCCAAATCACAGGGCTTGTAGTCTGTTCAGCGTAGGAATTGTTTTCTGAAAGGCCTTTTTCCCTACCAGAAAGCTAGTATATAATAGGATATTGGTAAGAAAAAAGACCTTTCAGAGAGTAATTCCTACCGTGAATGCCGTATAGTAAATCTCAGTTCAAGTTGCAACGATTTTGTGTGCTAATTTTAGCCTAGATATTTTGTTTTTGAGAACTCAACCACTTTTTTTTTGTGAAAATGGGAACCCTGTCACACTATTGTTCATACATCCACCGACTAATGTGAATTATTTCCAGCTTCACAAATCAAAATGTATAAGCTTTTATATTATAATATTCTAAGAAACAGATTTTAAAAATAACTGTTTATTAGAACTTTAGTAATTGCTGTATGGAAGAATTGTTGTTTTCTGAAATTGTGACTTCCTTCTTGAATATTTTGACATTTGAAATTTTTGGGCATATTCCTGATTTATAAGCTTTCTTGAAAGAAAAAAACGATTGGGCAGAACTATGAGTAAAATTGTCGCTTTACGTTTTAAATATCATAGACTAGCAGAAGTTTCCGGCAATGGATTGCGTTGTTACACCTTGGTAACGCTTTTATTTGCTTCAAACAGAAAAAAAACTTATTTTATTTATTCCAACCTAGTTTTTAATAAATTTTAAAAAATCTAAATTTTAAAATTCCTGCTTCTATGTGCACAGAGGCTACTAATTTTTAAATTTCCATACCTCTGCTTTTGATTGATATCACGCAATGATCATGACAGACACACACACAAAATATTCATTTTATTTACATAGATAATTTGCCATCTGATCAGAGCAACTGTTTTTAGCTATTATGCATCCAAATAAACCAAATATTGGGGTCAAATTACTTAAACAGTTCGGTTGTGTGAACAACAGTTATTATTTATTTGATGTCACTTTTATAAATAGGATAGTTAAGTTGGCAATGTACTCCCGCCTTTTTAAAATCTGAGAGTTTTGTTAAATTAAGGACCTACTTCCAAAATAAGTACTATTAACAATTTAATCCAACTAGTAAATATTACGGGGACGGTTTGGAGGAAATGAATATACACACATAAACGTGAAGAAAAATCTATAAAAAAAAGACCACGTGGAGAATTATTTCATTATTATTATCATTATTATTATTATTATTATTATTATTATTATTATTATTATTATTATTATTATCATCATCACCGCGTCTTACTACCCGTTTGGTTTGTCCGCACTTACGCTAATGTGTAATGGTAGGGTGATTGTGAGATTATTAAATGGAAGACCTACAGTTTAAAGTGGAATCCGAACCACGGTGGAGGCCTGGCATTCCACACATTCACAAGTTGTGATTAATACACGTCTTCTCAGAGGTGAAGGGAGGGTTTGGCAATCAGATAAATCTGTGCCGGGACCGAGGATTGAACCCTGGACCCCCAACACAAAAGTCCGACATCTTACCTCTAGACCTCAACAGCCAACATCTGGAATGTAATATGAAACAAAAATGTTTACAATAATTTAATTCAATTCTCAATTATTAGTCTTATTCTGTATTATAGAAACATGGTGTCCAGTGACCTGGAAAACAAGGAAAAGTCAGGGAATTTGTTTGGTCAGGGAAAAGTCTTGGAAAAGTCAGGGAATTCTATCAAATTTCTGGAATTTTCATATATTCCCTAAATAAAATATGCAACTCTTATTTACAATAGTTAAAATAACATTTTTCCTCCAGTTTTGAGCTTACTAATCTCAATTCTCTAAATCAACAAGTGATTTTCATGTCGTCTTTCAACCTTACTACTGCGCGTCTTTAGCAAAGAATTTGATTACATTATAGGACAAATACACTAAAGAATAATGTGTGTCGCAACAATTTTAAACAGTTTTGGTGTTAAGTAACCATTTAATTTCTTAATATGGATGATCAAACTGAAATTTAACTTAGATCGCAACCAATGGCCTATCACTCTAGTCTGAAATCTTTGAAACCCTTGTAGAGTTACACAATTTCAGAATGTTTGTGTGTCTTAAATATTATTAAATAAAGTTGTGATTTTAATAAAATAATGTTTGTAATATATAGTGAATGGAAAAGTTGGAAATTGTTTGTTGAAACACTGGCGAAGTAAAGGAATTTAATTTGGTAGTATTGGTAGTATTTTGACTGTTTGATATTAATTTTCTTCGCACTCTTGCATACGGCGTTGTATTTGATAACATTTATAAACATGGAAGATTTTGCACGATCACATCTATACGTACAAATTCTCTTCTTTATACTACGCCATTCTGGCTGCGTATTAACTAAACGAATCTGGTATTTTCGCTGTGTTTATCCTTTATACACCACGGCGCTTCCAAGTCGTCGCTTGTTTTCCTTTTTTGAGATGTGGAGTTGTATGCGCGTTCCATATTATTCCCTCTCGGTGTTCCCGCCTCAATGGGGTTAAACTTGATAATATGTTAATCCTTGAACATGGAAATAGTCTTCCTCCTTCACTCACAGCCCTGAAGACATTGCCAGAAAGAGACATGATCTACTTAACAAGTTTAAAAGGGACCCTAACGCGTAACAAGGGAGTACATAGATTAAGAGCTTGAAGAGAGTCTGCAAAATCATGAACGTTATATCAGGAGACGTTTGAAACTAGCTCCGAGGAGATTTTTCGTTGAGTAACTCGATTAAAGAGAGAGAGTTTGACATATTAAAATAATGCCTCAACTTAATGTCCACTCTTGACTAGTATACAAGCGTTAGTCGAGTGTGTGGTGCAAATGAGTGATTTTGTGTGTGCTCCTACTCTTAAAACTTGTCCGAGATATCCATATGTTCACACTAACGGGGTGAAGGGATGAGAGGATGGCAGTGTTTAAAGGAAATGCACCCGCGTTTGTGTGGAGGAAGGGTAGTAATTCAATACGCCTGACCTTTATTAAAACCATGACCTCTTCTTCAGCAATAGACCAGACTATACGAGATTGACGCCTTGTAACCTTTGAATTAATATGCAAATGATCTTACCACGTGATTACTCAGGACTGTCCTGTGCTCAGGGTATTGTGCCACACACTGTTAGCTTAGTATTTTCATTAGCACCGCGCTTTATCACCCGCTTGGGTCGTACGCCTATGTACTAATTACTCTAATGTGTTAGTTATTAGTAAGGTTTAATTTAGAGGAAGTGTACCCACACTTGCATGGTGGGAGAGTGTAAAACCATTTAGGGAAAATCACCCTCAGTAAACCCGACCGGTATCGAACACCGATCTCCCCGTCTTCGGCAGTCTAGTCTACTGCGAGAGTAGCCTCTTAGACCATTGGGCCATCGAAGCGGGTGTTAGCTTAATAAGGGATGTTTGGCAGTAAGATAATTCCTGTGTTCAATATCATATTTCTAATTTTTGAATTATAATTTTTCTTATACATCAAAGATTAATTTTAATATAGAATTTATAATTTCATACCATGTATTGAAGGTTTGCGGTAAGATATTAGGTTTAGATCATGTGGAAAATAGATCTTTCTGCCAACTTTAGTAATATATTAGCTTACTTTTGGCCAAATAGTCTAAGGCGTCACTCTTGCATAAGACTGGACTGCCGATGACTGTGAGATTGGGGTTCTGATCCCGCTCTGGTGTGGTGAGGGTTATTTATCTTAAACTTAACCCTTCCTGATCACATTAGCGTATTAAGTTTACATGCGTGCAACACGAAAAGGTGATTTGACATGATGGCAAATAAAAAAAAGTTACTTTTATCGCTGCCAGATACCTTCCATAGTGTTGCAATAACACTATACTGGTAAATCCCGACTTACGACGAGGCCTCGTTCTTACAACGATTTGAAATTTCCTCCATGCCCTGAACTTGAAGCGCTTGCTTCGCAGTTACGACACATTAACAATACTACGCTAGCGCTGACATCAATCTCCAGTGATGTATAGGCTTAACCTTTTTCGAAATATAAAGCCTACAGTGTTTATTTTGATTACAATTGTTGTTAACGACCGTTAGATCCGTATATGACGATTGCACTGCACTAAATTCATCGATACTTTTTTTTTTAATGAATTACTTCGAGTTGCGACTCTTTTCGAGTTACGATTAGTTGTGGTATGGAACCTAACCTGTCGTGTGGCGAAAACCTTATGCCTGTGCTGTAAACAAATTTCTTGCACAGCCGGCCGCACAAATGTATACCCAATTGCTTAAAGTATAGTCCAATCGAGATAGGAAGGAACATTTTTCACCGCTACAAAAAATAATAAAACCAAATATATATATTCGAAAGTTAATGCGATCTGCAGTTGTCTTTTTTGGAACCTTAGATTATTTGTTACTATATACACAGGGACTAGATCTTAGTAGCTTAGTAATGGGAGCACTAGCACTATGAACCTAAGGGTTCCATTCCCGGATATACTAGCCACTTTCCAACATATATTCCAGTTAATATTTTTTTCGAATAATCTCATTATAAATTTATCTTCACTATTTACTTATTCACCTATTCACTTACTACCCGTTCAGGTAATATACTAATTACGCTAGTGGTATTAGGGATTAGAAAGGCTATATTTAGAGTAAGTGTACCCGCATTTGTGTGGAGGAAGAGTGGGGGGAAAACACCCCTAGCACACCCAACCTATATACGAACCTGGATCCCCCCCGTCATCGGCAGTCTTAGTCTACTGCGAGAGTAGCGCGTTAGACCACGCGGTCACCGAAGTGGGTTGGTTATCTTCACTCTTATGTATAGGATATGTAGGCTATATAATCGCAAAGTAAACATGACATAGACATGCCACACACGATGGATATATGTCTTAAGAGCAAACACAAACATTTCATCTTTCCGTTTTGAGATTCCGGGAAGGTTCCGATTTGATTGTCGCCTCCCACATTCTCATCCTTCCCCCCCACACCCCCCAGGAATGAGGTGAGGTATGAAGTGTGGGGGGTATTTGTGAGGGTGAGAATAGAAGATAGAGTAGCGTCTTGTGTGTGTGTTGGAGGTAATGAAGACTTTACCCCTAACGGAAGGTAACAAGGTAGGATTGGAGCGCTAGGAAGAACGTGCTCAGTTTTCAGAAGAAAAATGAACAAAAAAAAAGGGGGAGGGGGTGAAAGAAAGACACCGTTCCTCCCACCTTCGAGCTTAGAATCTCAAAATCCACACCTACCTCTCAACCTCCATTTTCCGTCCTCTTATTTTCACTCTCACCTTCTCCGGCCCTTTTTTTTTTCATTTTTTGCTTGTTTTTGTTCCTCTTGGTTCTACCATGGATCCATCCGGGTATTCCCCTTGAGGGAAGTCTAAGGCAAACCACGAGTATTCTTTCTTTCGCAACCTAGAGGGAATTGGAAGAAGGGTCCAACGGTGCTAGCCACTACCGCAAACACAAGAGAAGAAGGAAACATAAGACAAAAAAAAAAAAAAGGTAGAAGAAATGTACCTCTTCTTCTGGATCTAAACTTGAGAATAACTGCAACCGGTGCCTTACGGCTTTCTTTATTTTACCCTTCTCTTTCAGTACTTTTTTTAAGGTATGTTATCTACTACGTTGACGCTCTGTGAAAACGGTTTTTTTTTTCTTTTCGAAGGGACGTGAATGGTATAGTAATGCCGTGGTCGCGACCGTTGTGCGAGAAACGAACAGTATTCTATTCTAAGAGTAGTCAGGTCATGCGAACTTAAATAGTGGCGCGCTGACTTAATGAAGAAGTTGTTGGGAAGGTATTCTAGACGGGACAGAGATTAGTGAGTCGCGTGCGAGATGAGATATGTCTGAGCAGAAATGGGAGTTCTTTATTATCGTTGAGGTTTTTGCTGAACTGATAAAGAAGAGAAGGACGCATATTCAAGAAAGTAGGAGGGGTTTTGGTGATCTGTAGAATCTCCCCGCCCCATCTTGTCGGCTAATTATACATTTAATTAAAACTAAAACACAAATTTTAAAGATGTTAAGTGAAAAATTAAAGATACCGATAATATTATCGAGTCTTAAATTTTATTTTATTTTTACTATTAAAATCTATGCCACATATGACGTAAGGGGTCGTTTCAGTAATCTAAGATGTGTGTTGGTTATAGATGGCTATTTTCGTGGTCCATGATGTCGCAACTCGTGCAGAAATGAATTGTCAATTTAATACAACGTTTGTACGAGTATGCAACATTTCGGTATAATTGGCCTGTCCCCTCTTTCTTCTTCAGTTAAGTAATTAGTTAATTACTAATTAATATTGATAGTGTGGTATCCTAAACTATTTGGGGCTGTCACCTAAATCTGGGACAAGGCCATCATAATTCACAAGTTTTGAAATATTGAAAGATCATAGTATTTTAAAAGAGTTAAAATTTCTTATGTGTTTTCCAAGATACTTTATTTTTTTTAATTAAGTTTATTCAGGCTTTTAAATCATTTTTGACTTTATGATAATAAACATAGACTCACTTGTTTTTCAGAAGTTTTCATAGGCCCACCATGTTAAGATTGAATTTAATCTCCAGGAGTTTCTCAGAGATGTTACATCTGATGAGTGTTAAATTTTAACACAAACGATTTCAACCACGACTAGGCCGTTGTAAAAAACTTTTTTTTCCCATTGCGTCTGGTATCCGTTTGGGTTATATGGATACATTCAAAACTCTAAGACAATGAGAATGAGCTTGGTAGAATTTTAGAGGAAATATACCCGCATTTACTTATAGAAAGAATAAGGAGTCATTTAAGGGAGAAGAAAAAACGGTACTCCCGACTGGGATTCGAATCCTAATCTCCCATTAATTGAAAATCCAGTCCAACACTAGACCTATGTGTTATACCATGTGAAAGGATAATATTTTAGAGTAAATATACCCGCGTGAAGGTAGAATGAGGCACTATTTAGGAAAACGACCCTCAATACATCAAACAGGAACTAGAACCCCGGTCTTCCGGTCATTGGTTAATCCAGTATAACACGAAGAGTGACCTGTTAGACCATGTGGGCAACAAACTTTTTTTAATGCGCACAGCTTTTCCCACTAATATCAAATATTTCAATAAATTATTTCGAACTATGAAAGTCCAATAAATTTAAGGAACTAAAAATACATTGCTTCTGACACTTTTTTTTTATAATACCATATTTGAAAAATAATTATAATGCATTTGTACCCTTTTTGAATATAGATTTTAAAATCAAGTGAAGCAGTTCATCCCCCTATTTTTTACTTCCCTTCTTCAATCGCGGAAGCTTTAGCTTTTTTTTTTATTGCTAAGCGGGTTGCATGGACTCGCTCAGTATAAATAATCCCGGACCTCCATTTCAAACAGAAAGTCACGTGGACGGAAGCAATTGGAGCGTACAAATAGACTTTTCTCTTTCCTTCAAAAATAAACGCAACCCCGGATTAAATATCAGCTGAACGGGTAGCTGGCCTGACGCGCCCGGATCAAGTTTGATCCAAAGCAACTCGATTGGGAGATCTAAATTTGTTGAACTAGATGACGTTTCAAAGATCTCAGTATGAAAACGGAAATTCTTGAATTAAAGTTCATTTTAAATTGATTGGAACTTAATGTTGGGCTTAAACGTCTAGAAAAATTTCAATTTTGTGTTAATGGATATCCTGCGTGTACACTGAAGGGTAGAAGTCTTACCGGGACCGATTACACTATGGTTCTAACTTACAAGCCACCACATGGTGGAATGAAGCAAAAATAAAAATTCAGGCGTCCTACATTGACCGATTACACTATGGTGGAATGAAGCCCGTTTCCGATTATAAAAATTTCGAGTTATTGATTGAACAAATTTTGACAAACGAATTTTAAAGGTTAGGGATCCAGGATTTCTCGAAAAAAAGTAGTTTCTAAAGAAAATCGAATTTACCTGAGGAATTTTCAGCTTCTTATTCTTTATTTACATCACAATGGAAATCCTGATTTATGCATGAATATGTAAATGAAATATTTATCACTGCTTACATATAATACCAACTCAACTCCTTATTTAGTGGTATGGTACAAAAAATATAAATATTAAGGAAATTGTTTGTATATTTATCAAAAAACCAATGATATTAGTTTAGAAAAATATTTTTCTTTCCATTGTTGATTTTTATCCTTCATATTCTTTGTCTTAAATATATTCTTGTACTCTTATGTATAATTTGATAAGCCCTTTTCCAGTGATTTAAATAGCTAGTAAACGTCAGAACCAATTCTGACAAGCGACATATTCTCATTTTTAAGGTTAGGGGCTTAGAATGTCACCAAAAATAGTAGTTTTCAAAGAAATCCCTATTTTCCCAGCAAATTTTCATATTTTCATTATTTGCTCACATCGCTATGGAAACCCTGATTTGTGCATGTCTTAATATACCTGACTACCTGTAAATAAAATATTTCTCTTTGGTTAAAATAATAACTCGTTCTGTAACTAAAATATTTATCTTTGGTTAAACATAATAACAGCTCAATTCTTACTTTATAATATTGCAACAAATGGATGTAGACCTGGGTAAAGGGTCGCTTGAATGTTATCATCTTGGTGTGAAGGGGGAAAAATATACGTCTTTATTTAGTAAAATTAAAAACCAAACCCTCAAAATGTATGGAGTGTTGATAGACTTTGACCAGAAAGATGAGTGAGGCCTCATTCTAAATTACCTCTTCCCAATAAAAAGCTTTGAATACATTTTAACACAAATATTTGCAGCCATAGTTGCAACGATCCAATAGTAACTTATAAGCCACATCATAGTGGAATAAAGCAAAACTAGATAGGATGAGGTCTTACCTTGACCGGATACACTATGGGCCTATTTTATAAGCCACATCACTGTAGTGGAATAAAAAAACTTTTAAAAAATCTTTTAAAGACATTAAATTAAAAATAAACGATACCCATCCTATTATTAGGTCATAAATAATCATAATATTTATAGATTTTATTAATTTAACCTATGCTACATGCAATATATGTGATCATCTGGCGCGTAGTATCCTAATGTACTGTGTGTTGGCTGTAGCCGGCTATTTTTTACATCCCATGGTGTTACGAATCGTACAGCATAGAATTATTAAGTATTTAATAAACGCAAAATCACATTTTTATATCACACCGTGAGACTAACGATTTTCAACGTAAACGGAGGGTATATAGTGGTAGAGGTTTACGCTCTGGCTTTGACACAGAGATAGAGGCTCAGTATCCGCCCAGTGCACTCATTTTCCCGTTTTATTTTGCAATCACAGGTGCATTTAATTAAAACTACCCACGTCGATGGTCGAGGGGCTCAAAGCATTACTCTCGCTATATACTTGTCTACCGATGATGTGGAAATATGGCGTTGAATTCCAGTTGGGTCAACTGGTTTTTTTCCCCTTAAATGGTTTTCCACTCTCCCTCCACTCAAATGTGGGTATGTTTCCTCTAAATTCAAACTCACTCACCCTTGACACATTAGCGTAATTAGTGTGCATGCGTACAACTCGAAACGGAAGTGAGATGCGAAGGAAAATCTAAATTAAGTTCACCCTCTTTATCTTTAAATTAATTAAGGAATAGAATAATGTTATGTTTTCGTCTCATCTTGTTTGGAGACAGGAAAGTCATGGTTTGAATCTAGTTTGAGTGTGCTGAGCTTTTTAATTGTTTTCCCTGTCTCCCTCCAGTCAAACACACACACATTCTTTATAAATTTATATCTTCTACATCCATAGCCCAGTAAATATGTATACAGCCTAGATGGGTAATTAAATCCATAGCAATAAAAATACTTAGCTATTAACAAACAATTCACCGGTAGATGATAAATTTTAAGAAATTTACAAAAGTTATACAAATCCAGTTGTTTAGAGATAGTTAGACTTGGTTCTAAGTGTCAGACTATTAAAATAACCAGTTTATATTTTACTAAAATATTTAATGTTTATAATAGATTTGTCTAAATTGGGCCAAATTTAAAAAATCAGCAAGTTTGTTACTTATTTACAACATTTATTTAATTTATTATCTAGTTACTATGAACCATATTATGCCTATGGCCAGAAATGGCCAACCATTTAAAAAATGCATAAATGCAAATTTGGTGAACAGAAAGTAAGATAAATAGAATGCGCTTTGCTTATCAGGTCATTTTGTCAATGAACTTGGACCACCAATGCCCTGTCTTCTGCCTCTTTATTGAGCTCCTGGAATTTTCTTCTCTCCTTCAATTCATCCAATATTAGAGTCCCTCTTTCCCTCAACTTTGGCCTTTATGATATCGTGTAGAAGACAGTTCCTCCTAAGGATATGTCCGATCCTGTTTGCTTTTTATCGAAGAATCACATCCAAAATGGGTCTCTTCTCACCCACTCTTCTTAAGACTTCATTTGTCACCCTGTCAATCCACTTGATCTTCTCAAGTCTTCCCCAACACCACATTTCAAAGATCTTCAAGTATTTATTTTCCATCTTCCTGAGAGTCCAAGTTTCTGCTCCATACAGCGCGATGTTCCAAACGTAGCATTTCATCAGTTTCTTCCTTCAGTTCAAAACTTAACATGCTGGTCAGCAATAACCTCTTCTTGAGAACATATTATAACACATAATTATCAAGTTTGAACACAATCCATGAAACAGTTTCGGGTATAGACCCAAGGACAGACAGTCAGATATACATACAGGCAAACATGAAGACAGAGAGAATTGTAAAATCATTTTTGGGTGAGTTCGGGGGCATATAAAACGTAAAGAATCACCATAATATTGAAGTAAAATATTTACAAGATCACAATAATTTATCTTTATATGAGAGAATGAAATTGAATTTAAATGGATTTTAACCTAGATAGTTTCCTTGATAAAATAAATACATTAAATAAATTCCTTTAATCATAAAGAACTAGGGTGACAATAATCTCTGTAAATACCCCATGTTTGGGACTCGTTAATAAAACAGACCATTGGGATCATAACTTTACCAATATGTTAGCTTTATTTAATAACATTAATTAACACAACTTGAGAAATTAACCCTTAGTAACTTTATTTTAATTAAATCAACTTTTGTTTATCTTAACATTTTATGACCTAAATGTTTCATGATAGAACATTTTAGTAAGGGTTATTAATATTTCACACTCAAACTACTTGTTTGGATATTAATATACTATCGTATCTTACAAGTTTTTAAGAAGGCTGACTAAATTTAAAAGTAAGAACACTAGCGTTTAAATGTAATTATTCTCACTTTTAGTATTTATCGCGGAACTTTTGCTTGATCATGTTAATTTAAAGTAAACCTGTTTTGGTGGCTTTATGGTCTATTGCGCTACTCTCGCAGTGGACTAGATTGCCGATGGCGGGTGCACTAAGGGTGGTTTTTCCTAAATTGTTTTTACCTTTTTCTCTATGAAAATGTCGGTACACTTCATATAAAATATAACCTTCCTAAACTCTAAAATCATTAGCAAAATAAGCACATAAGCGTGGAATCCGAACAGGTAGTAAGACACGGAGGTAAAAACACAAAAAATTAATTGAAAAACATATTTTATCGATTTATCCTTAAGTTAGAAATAAGCATCGACACCAAACAGCTTCTCGAATGTATCAACGTTTATACATTATAGATGAACTTATCATCAAAAATAGGACAAATAATCCCCTTATAGAATATTTACTTTCTTGCACCCCTCGGGTAGAAAAAGTTTGGTGATATTCAAATTTTCGAACTTGAGATTTTTATGTGCCTATATCGACGTTTCATGACCTCTTTAACCCGAGAAAGTACTTTTTGCAATTCCGTCCATCTGTCTATTTACTGGTACTAGAGTGAAACTATTTATCAGCTCAGGCTAAAACTAAGTAGCCAGGGTTTTAATAAGGTACTTCAGAGGTAGTTTTTGGAACTATCCAAGCCTAGTATTAAGGTTAATTTACTTAAGGGTAAAAAGAGAAAAAAAATTATCTTCTTAAAATTGGCTCTAACGATTTTGATTAGATTTCGTATCCAGGGACTGTCTAATATTACAAACAAAATGCCAACTCTCAATTTCCCATGAAAATTTTATTTTGAGTGTACTTTACATTTGCAAAAATTTCCAACTTTGATCATTTCTCTGCAACTTTTTGAATCATGAAATGACTTATCATTGCAATGTTGTAGTACTGTTAGAAATAAAACACTTGCATTTGAAATCTTAATATATATAATTCTTCTGTACGTGTGTGTATGTCACTGAACTCCTCCTAAACGGCTGGACCGATTTTGATGAATTTTTTTGTGTGTGTTTGAGTGGGTCCGTGGATGGTTTAGATTCACAATTGGACCCGGTAGGTGGCGCTGCAATTGGGTTCTAGGAATTAATTTTTATTTTTTTAGATTTTTTGCATATCAGAACATGTAACCTCAACATTTCAACCC
>CABFWO010001544.1:51905-102959 GCA_902155825.1 Timema genevievae | reverse complement strand
CACTGCGTGGAAACATATAGATAAGCCACATTGACTCGGGTTATTTTTCAGAAAGGGGGGGGGGGGATAAAATAAAGAGGTTGAACAAAACGTCCGAAAGTAAACCTTGTTATGTTTTTATGTTTCTGGCCACAGTACATATCTTTCGTAATTAGCTTTTCTAATCATGTAGAGAAGTATTAAGGTATGAGGTAGCTCCGGGGTGCTTGGTTCTAGATAAAAAAAAAACAGATTTGGTTGGTTAAAATATCCAATAAAGACAGAAAGAGCGTGTCACCGTTACGAAATAAATGACATTTTGTATGGAAAGACCCGCTTCGGTGGCCGCATGGTCCAACGCGCTTCTCTCGCAGTAGATTAGACTGCCCATGACGGGCACATAAAGGTTCG
The DNA here is from genome assembly GCA_902155825.1 of Timema genevievae. NCBI lineage: Eukaryota > Metazoa > Arthropoda > Insecta > Phasmatodea > Timematidae > Timema > Timema genevievae. The sequence continues at coordinate 102,569 of CABFWO010001544.1, read as the reverse complement.
AATCTCGGTGAGGGTGTACTGAGGGTAGTCTTTCCCTAAATCGCTTTCCACTCTCCATATACGCAAATTTTTATGCATTCCCTATAGATGACCTTCCTAATCCTTTCTCAAATAGCGTGTTTAATAATTTGTGTGTAACTCAAACGGGTTGTGAAAGGCAAAATAGTTTATATTTAAAATGTTTGATGCTGTAGAGTAAAGAGTTTATTTGAACTTGTTATATTTAATTTATTATGTTAGTGACCAAATGATGTTTAAAAGATAACAATTAAATATTCGCTATTAATACAAGGGAACCACCTATTTCAATGGACATGCTCCCACACTGCAGTATTTACTATCAAAATTGCAGTTGTGAAACTTCTGAGGTTTTAGAACGTTTTTTCATCTGTGTGGTCTTACCTCCTAGACAAATGACCTTATCTTCTAGACAAACAACGTAGGTACTTTTACGTCGTGGCCTTGAAATATATCCGATAACACGTTAGCGATTATGATGAAGTGTCGTCGGACAAGGTAGTCGAAACGCCTTGCCTCATCCCTTACCGACATAGATTGTCGAATTTACTACGCGACGAAGCTGGCGTTCATTCCTCTAGGGACTCTTATATCCTTGCGCCAGATGCTGTTCGTCAGAGAAAAACGGCGCCGGTGTGCATAGTAAATTTGCGACTCTCCTTCTCTCTTTCTAACACTACCCTCCTCTCTCTTCTTTTTTTTTTCTGGTAGCTCCATATATCCTGGTATCGCCTGCCATTTTCTACATCACTCGCTCTTCTTTGCTTGATTGCCTAGGGCGAAGCACTCCGTATAAGAATCGACTAACTCGCTGTTGAAATTAGCAAAAATAATGTCATCGCCTTTGACTCTCTCATTTTTACCAACAAATAAGTAACGCAGGTGGGGATTTACTTATGTAAATTTACTAGGACCATATATCACCTTTTTGTACTTAATGTTATAAAATGTTATCAGTAATGTAATTTAGTACATAATTTATTTTATATATCAATGACGAAAAAACCTCTTGACTGGCCGCATTGTCTAAGGCTTCACTCTCGCAATATGCTATACTGCCGATGACGTAGAGATCAGGGTTTGATTCCGGTCTGGTGTACAGAGGGTGGTTTTCCCTAAATGATTTTCCACTCTTCCTCCACGAAAATGCGGGTATAATTCCTCTAAATCTAGCCTTACTAACTCCTAACACATTATAGATTAGTACAAAGGCGTAAAACGCGATGCTAAAAAAATCTCTCTTGAATATTATATTGTTAATATATTTTGAAATTAATCATAGAAAACTGTGGTCGATTTCGTCGTGATTGTTTTTAAATTACACAGAGAAATAAACATATTTTTATAAATTAAGCTAAATAGTAACATAAAATCGTGCATTTAAAATGAAAGAACTATTGTAAATGTATAGTGAGTGACAAAATAATCGAATAAAGATTAAAAATGAGTTTTACTCCCAAAATTTAGCAACGCTGATGCATGTAATTGAGAATGGTTTTATTTTAATTTTTGGTAGTTGCGCTGTTATTAACTTTTACAAAACATTAAATTTTTCCTGTAATTTTATTGGGATTTTCTTTTAATTTCTTTGTTCACATATCGTTTAATTTACAGACCTAAATAATGTTATCTATATCCTACATAACACTTTCTGGCAAAAGCTATTTTGATCTCTATGAATTTATTTAACAAACCTAAATGTGCGAAAAATAGTTTTTCACTTTATAACTTAAATAGGATTAAGTACTCGTATATGTTTAATAATTCATAGCCAAATAAATACTTCAATTGTATTAATATATGCGTCAGGGTTTGAATAGTCTCAAGCTTCATTCTAACACTTGGACTTAATTGTCGATGACAAGGAGATCGGGGTTCGAATTATTGTCGGGGTGAACTGAAGGGGTATTAAATAGATTGTTTCCCAACCATCCTTCCATGAAAATGTTGGTCTATTTCCTTTTCATTCATCAATCTTTGTCTCTAAACCACTAGTGTAAATATGCATATAACTTGGATGGGTAGTAAGCCATGGTACACAAAAAAAAACCACCACGAATTTAGCATATTTACTTTAAAAGAAAACTTAAAATGTATCCAACAGTTATGTAAGCATAGGTTTGATGTTTAAAACTGTGTCCCGAACAAGGATTCAAACCATAGACCCTGTAATTCTGCATAGACTTAAATATACATTGAATATCTAAAAATAAAAGGTATGGTGCACCACACAGACTCTTTTCTTTTTTATCTTATAGTAAAAACACTTTAACTTTATTTTAGCACCGCGTCTTACTACTCGTTCGGGTTATACGCTTAAGTACTAATTGCGCTAATGGGCTAGGAAATGGGAAGGTTTAATTTTGAGAAAGTGAACCCGCATTTGTGTGTATGGAGATTGTAAAACCATTAAGGGAAAGACACTCCCATTTCACCCTACAGAGATTCGAACCTCGATCTCCCCGTCCTCAGCAATCTAGCACAGCACGAAAATAGCGCGTTAGTTAACTACGCCACCAAGGCGGATAACATTTACTAAAAACTCGTAAAATTTTTGAAACAAATTAATATAATTTTTTTCAGAAACACTCCACCAAAGATTAAAAATGAAATAATATACACTGTTACGAAAACATAAAAAAAAATCTGTCTTTCAAAGAGCATAATTAATTAAATATTTCAAAGTGCTCGATAAAAAAATTTTTGCTTATAGTCCAGAAACTATTGATTTTACATAAATATATTCTCGATTAAAATAATTTTATTTTTAATAATACTGCAGCTCTACAGTGAAATATTTATATCTCAAATAGTTGCAGAAATATGATCAAAATTTGAAATTTCCTCTTTTATAAAGCGCCCTTAAAGTCATTTTCATGGGAAAACGAGAATTGTAATTTTTTTTTGTAGTGTCAAACAATGCTTAGATACAAAATGTAATCGAAATCGTTAGAACGGATTTTGAGAAAATCAATGTTATCTTTTTCGTCATTCAGTAAACTACACTTTATTATAGGGTTGGATATCTAATTACAGAAATAACTCTGAGAAACCCTATTAAAACCCTAGATACCAAATGTTAGCCTGTTTGATCAAATAGTTTCGGCTCAGTGCCGAGATACAAACAGACGGTCGCGGCATCGCGAAAACCACGTTTCGGTTTCATGAAACGTCGATATTTATCAAAATCTCGAGTTCGATATTTTTGACGATCACAAAAATTTTCTTTTCGAGGTGTTGAAAGAAAGTAAAAATAATCCATTAAATGAGTGATTATCTATATAGCCTATAGTATATTTGTTATCTATTTCTATCACCAACAAATAATTTTATAACAGCCTAAATAATACACCATAATTAATTTATTAATAAGTAAATTGTTATCTTACTCTACATAGTAAATATATTATAATTTCCCTTTATATCTTTTGTGAAAAAAACATTTTAATGGCACAGCTGTGTGCTATAATATGTTTAGTAATCACTCTCAAACATTAATTTCCGAAACATTCTCTGTGGTTACCCGTTATTGGGAAGCCCTAACCGAAATTCCCAAACCCACTCTAGAGAGAAATCTGCTAACCACCAAATAATATCCATCCATTATCATGCAAACGTGTTCTTCTTTACAATAGATCAATCGCTTGATAAGTACTTTATTGGAAACAAAACGATTTAAAATTGCTTATTGGGAATTGCAAGTGATAATTTTGTACTTTACTTTCATTTAACACAATAAATATATATATATATTTAACACTATAAATAAATAAATATATATATATTAATTTCCTTTCTTTTGTCTAGGCTGGGTTCACTGATAGGACTTGATTTTGACTAGAGTAGACGGAATCCAAATCTTACAGGCTACATTGAGTTTAGTTTAATTCACTAGGTGAATTCCCTTCCTCTCTCCAAGCGAATGTCAGTGGTGTTCTTTTTAGAAAATGTATACCTCCCCCAACGTTAATAATGTATTTTTTTTAAGTTTCTCTTATATTTTATTAGTACGATATAGTACCCTCCTTGTTGAGGTCTTAAAATTATCAAACATAGTTCGGGATGAAAGAAAACGTGAGTAATTTCCACACTTTTCTGGTTTTTATGCAAAAATAATAACCAAAATTAATCAAATATTACCTCGGTATCTAAGTTATGTTTAATTATCTTCACATTGTAATATCAGATTTTTTAATCTGTCATGGGCATTGCGTAGTTTGACCAGGACTTTTTCTCTTCATTTAAGAAGTTTCTGGTTAAGTGCCGCAGTGAACATGTCAAATATTCAAGAACTATGGAGATTATTCAAGAACTATTAAAACTTTTACATGTATACAATCAAACTAAGTGTATTTTATGAAGCAAATTAAATGTGGGTTTAGTTTTCATAATGATTAATCAACGGCTAGGGGCTGAATGTTGCGTCTTTCCTAGATTTAAGTCGTGCGACGATATAATAATTCGATTATGTAAGTGCACTGTGTGACGAATAGAATATTGAAGCGAACTATCGTTTTAAGTGACTATGCTGAACTTTTTTTCTGTTTACTTCTAAGGTCAAACCAATATAACTTCTTAAGGCAGGAGTTTGTTTGAAGTCTGCTGTAATGAAGATTACTCATCTCAAAAAAGTACTTAAATCCTTAAGTAGTAAAATTCTTAAAAGTTTATCTTCTTCTTTCAATCAACTTAACATTTAAGGTCGGCGTAAAGGAGATACGAGAAATGCCAGTTTGTTTGCAGTTTTTTTTATTAAAACCTTCTTTTGGCCAAAATAAATCAAATATTGCTCTCGTAAAAACATAGTTTTTTAACATGGTGATATAAACAGTTGTTGAATATCTGCCATGAGCACGGCGGCATTAGCTGACAATCATTTTAAATTAAGATAAAAATTTGTCATTAAATTCCAGGACAAACCGTGACAGATATTCAAGAAATTTTGATACCATCACGTGAAGAAATCTACACTATTTGTTTGTGTTAAATCACTATTTGATTTATTTTGAACGAAAAATTATTTTTATATAAAAACTTTTATCTCATCCCCTTAATCGCCTCCTTAATAGCAATGAGCGTACGAACGTAAAATCCGTAAAGTAATATTCTTACATAAACATATATTACTACTTTTTGTCCCTTAAATGCATCACTATGCTAATAAAATACCAAACAATTTAACTTTGTAATCCAAACGATAATTTTGTCGTAAATAAAACAACATGAAGACATTTGCACTTTATTTGGCAAGCAAATTATGTTTTTTAACTTATGGTATTTAACATGTATTTTTAAACATGATTTATAAACCAACTCAAATCTAGAAAATACACAACATATAACCCTGTGGTCGTTAATTTATCACTTTGGATGTGTAGCTCATATTTCAGCATGTATACATTTTTCTAGCATAAAGGGAATCAAACCCGGTATCCTTAGCCCAGTAGGCAGACACGCTACCGACTGAGCTAAGGTGTCTGCCATAAAATTAGTGGAAAAAATACATGTTTTAGCCCAGGCATATTCATGATTCTTTATACGGCCAGCGGACTTTTTATGAACCAACCACAATTCGGCCCAATTCTTCTTTTTCTAAACCTTGTAGGAACACAAAATTTGAGATTATGACATTTGGAAGTTGGTAATTATGTATTTAAATCTAGCAAGTGAGATTGGTGTATCCAATTTTTGTTCATTACTCACCAAAGATAGATTCCCAAAAATTGTTTAACCTGCGCACCAAATAAGTGCAATATTTATTAGCACGTAAGTGTTTTTTTCGCCCATGAAACAGAACCAACAACATCCGAGCTATCGCATTTACTAATAAGCATTTGTCATCTATTCTAAACGTTTGATGGAGACTAATCGCAACTTATTTTGATTTGGATGAAAGTGAATCTGAAATAGTTTCAGGTTTTAATGTTGAATATGGTAGAGAGGGTTTTACTTTAATTTTTTTTTTTTTGCTGAATATAATAGAACTGTATTTAAATGAAATTATGTTGTGTATTTATATTAGGTTCAGTTATCAGTTCAGAGATCTAAAGCCACTCACACACTTGATGCAAATATGGGTGGGTCTAATGCTCTGGATTTAGCTATTCAACCTTAATTACACCTCTGCTTTCCTGTCGTATGAAAGAATTCTTTTCTGAGTTGGGGACACCATTAAGGCGAATTACACCATCCCCAGATGATAGCATGACACGTGAGAATGATGGTGGTGGAAAGCAGAGGGGACCTACAGTTTAACGTGGGCTCCGAACCACGGTGGGGGGCCTGGTGTTCCACACATTCACAAAGCGTGAAAGTACACACTTTGCCAGATGTGAAGGAAGGGTTTGGTAATCAGATAAATATGTGCCGGGACCGGGATTTGAACCCCAGACCCTTAAAATAGATGCCTGACACCTTACCCTTAGACCACCAGGTCTCCTATCTTGATTTAAATATAAAGTTTCAAATTTTTGGGTAAAAAAATATAGGATGGATCTTAACATTTTATATAATCTTACTTTTATGTATACTATAGTAAGTATTTTAAAATGGAGATTCTACCACTTAAAAGATGGTGACGATATTGAACTTTGTGAAATGCGATCTCTTCACTATTTTAAATATTCAACGTGGCCCTTATCTCTGAACGAATTTTACACGCCTTATTTCACTCCCATTTTCCAATATAGGTCAGATCTGGCAGATACAGAACATAATGCTTGAGTCATTAATACAGGAAAATAGGACCATAAAGAGAAGTATTTTTAGCACTGCGTCTTAGTATTAAGGGTGTTTTTTTCTAAACATTTTTCCATTCTAAGGAAACGAAAATGCTAGAACATTGTTAGGAGAATGTTTATAAATGATGCTTTCTTCATCTCTACCTCATTTGAGTAAATAATAATTTAGACCGAGTAGGGGGGGGGGGTGCCTAATAAGATGGATATCACAGAAACAATTAAGACTGAACGACACAGTTCTTCCCTAGAATTTTTTTAAACAGCGTATTACTACCCGTTTCGGGTTATACGCTTTTATGCCAATTACTCTAATGGGTTAGGGATGAGGAACTTTGAATAAGTGTATCCGAATTTGCGTGGATACAGAGTGAGAAACCATTAAGGAAAAACCACCTCCAGTACATCCGACCGGGATCGAACTACGATCTCTCCGTCATCGGCAATATAGTCTATTGTGAAAAGGACACCTCATACCATGTGGCCACCTAAGTGGGTCGTAACAACTATTACTGCAAACATGTTATATATAGAGTGTACCGTAACATGTGGTACCCACTTCAGCGGTGGACAGGAGACACAAAAATAATTAAACAAAGTTAATATAGGCATGTGTCCCATATGACCTTGTTTTTTAGTTATAGTCACGTTTGTACTCCAGTAATGTGGATCTGCTTAACGTTACAGGATGTTCAAAATGGCCACCTTCGGCATAAATGCAAGCCTGCAGTCGTATCCTAAAAGACCGCAGTCTTTCAAAAATACCAGTCGTTTGAAATAACTAGGGAACCGCTTCGGTGGCCGCGTGGTTAAACGCGCTACTTTCGCATTAGACTAAACTGATAAGAATATAGAGATCGAGGTTCGAATCTTGCTTGGGTGTATTGAGGGTGTTTTTTCCCAAAATGGTTTTACACTCTCCCTCCACGCAAATTTGGGTACCCTGTCTATAAAATAATATAGCATCCTTAGTCTCTAAAACCATTGGCGCTATTAGTAGATAAGCGTATAGGCCAAAAGGGTAGTAAGACGTGGTGCTAAAAAAAAAAGGAAACAATTTATAGTGCTAAAAACATACTAGTTGTGTTTTAAACTGTGGTTCATAATCTTCTAGTTATTGTATTCATAATTTTCAACTTTCTTCTTAATTTTTTCGACTTTTTTACTTTGAAGTTCTCAGCGCTAATCTATTTGAGTGGAAATACCGTTTATCCCCCCCCCCAAACTCTTTTTAGTACCTTTTCAAGATGTACTCGTACATTAATTACGCTAATATAACAGGAATGAGGAAGATAGCATTTCAGAGGAAAATGCAACTTTATTTGCGTTAAGGGAGATTGTAAAACCATCTAGAGGGAAATTACACCCGGCTGGGATTTGAACCCTGACATTCTCGTCACCGGCAATCTATTCTAATAAGAGTGTGACGCGTTAAACCACATGACCAACGTCGCGGGCTGAAGGACGAATTAATGAAAGTGACGTACTAGACTTACTCTTAGGAGCAGTGGCATTTATCCGGTACGGCTTAACCCCTACACTCCCCCATCCCTCCCCTTCCGCGTCAAGGAGTACACACACGCAGTGCGCTGTGATGTAGTGAGGAATGAAAGGAAAAAGACAGGAAAAGCACTGAGAAATGTAGCTACTAGAACTGTTTCTTCCTTGCAAAGTACCCACTTAGGTTTGCCTACAAGAGAATGCGACCATAAATCTGGCGTGTCGGAATACTAGGGAAGAAACGGGCAAGACTATATCCCTTCCCCCCCCTTCCCCTAAAGTCCCACCATATCCCATCCCCGTTCTTTTTTCTTTTTTTTTACGGTCTTGGTACTAAAACAACATTGGAATGGTCGGTGGAAGAAACATCGTCAATAATTAAACTTGGAGAGGAAATACATCCAAGTTGATTTGGGGGGCGAAAGGGGGGGGAGGTTCCACTATAAATGTGAACATATTGGAGATAAGATATTAAATTTTCCTATGCCCTAACGTAGTAGAAATTTTACCGTACTTGATTCAATATTGGATTATGGTTTTTTAAGCACTGCGCCTCACTAACCATTAGGGTTATACGCTTTTATACTAACTAACTTATGATAATGGCTTAGGTATGAAGAAGGTTAAATTTAGAAGAAGTGTACCCGCATTCGCATGGTTAAAGTGGGTCAACCCTTTAGGAAAACCCACCTTTATTACACGCAACTGGGATCGAACCATGATCTTTCCGTCATCAGTAGTCTAGTATATTGTGATACCGTGCGGCCACCGATGGGGGTTTTGAGTTAATTACAAATAAAATACCACCCTATTAATGACAAACATGGTGACTATTAGCGAAAAGTATTTATCGGTAAAACTTGTGCATAAATCGGTAATGGCGGTTGCCTTAGTTTTCAGGAATGTTTAGCTACAGACACATGCGCAGTAGAGATACAAGTTTTCTTATACATTAACAATACAAACAGTGATTTTCCTCTCTTTCAAACACTAATCGAAATAAATGTAGTTATTTCGAAAATTAATTTGATGAATGGGGTCATAAATAAATGTATTTATGTAATAGATCTATTCAGAATTTTATAAGTAATACACAGGTTTGCTTATAAATATATATTACGCTTTAAATATTCAAATAAACGATCAATTCTTTTAAAGAAATTTTATATTTTTGTTGGTAACATTAGCTATTCACAAAACAAGTATGAAAACAATGAGCGTGTGAATGGACGTCGTATATTTTGGAGTAGCTAATTAACTGGTTATTTTATGATTCTTACCATCGTCGTTTCATTACAACTTAATATATTGAATTAATTACGAAAATATCACTTGTGTGCCTGTAAAATGAGAGGAACCGCATATTATTGCATTTGTATATTGTTTTGATATACAAAAAAAAAGTAAGTTCCATGGAGACGTCAAATTGTTTCAAGTTATTTTTGAACTTAGATGTTAATTTTGCTATTAGCGCCTTAATTTTTCTGCTTGCCATTTGTTTGAATTAAATAATTTTTAAGGGGTTTTAACTTGAAACCACTAATACACAGTTGGTAACGGACTCATGATAGAGCCTTATTGTCCAACGGATAAATAGTTCAAGGAGTAAACATCCTCAGGCAGGAATAAAATTGCCATTATAAGCAATATTTTCATTAGAAGTTGCTTGCCCTTTCTCCTTTCAATCTCATCATAACTTTTGTCCTACTCTATTCCAGAATATTCTTATATTTAAACTAATGGAAAAAATTTAAGGAATAAACTAAACTTCTCAGTTCACCCACCCATGATTCGAACCCATAATTATCAGACAAAACGAGGCTGATGCCTTTTTTTTATGCTTGTTATCTGTTGCGGGACTGGTCGTTACTAAGGTTCGGGTTTAGGGGACGCAGCAAAGTTAAAGTGGTTTTGCAATTTTTAAATCAAAACTTTTTTTTTGCCAAAATAAATCCAATATTACCCCAGTAGCAACAAAAGAGTTTCATTTTCCTCATACGGTGACCTTAACAGTTCTTGAATATTTGTCAAGAGTGTTTTGGAGTTTAATTTCACCTTTTTGTCTTCATTTAAAAAGTTTCTCATCTAATAGAACTAAGCTCATGATATATTTAACAACTGTTGGTATCGCGATGTGAAGAAAATCAAGCTCTATGTTTCTACTGGAACAATAGTTTATTTATTTTGGACTCCAAAATAAATGTTTTGCTATAAAAACTGAAAAAAAAAACACTTCCCATAACTCGCGTTCCCTACATTTCCTCACGTAATTTTTCTATGTTTAATAAAGACTTAATTTTTTTTAACCTTTTTATGCTTTTGTAAGGAGAATATGAATAATTAAAACATCGATAAGAAATTAATATGAAAATTTATACAAAACCTATAGCTTGTTTATTTACCATATATATTGAGCTGCATAAAGCAATCAATGATGTTACATGAAGGTAAAACTACCCCGCCCCCTTTTTTCCCCTTCAAAGTTCATGATGATGATGATTATGTGAACCAAAACTATTTAATTCAGTTGGAAAACATCTGCCAGCTCAAATGAAAAAAAAATTTAACTCTTTGTTAAATAAATGAATATACATTTCATATAAACACTTTTTTTAAATTTAAGTAAAATTTAATTTGCCTTATCTAATTTAAATTTGCACCGTCAGATATTAACATTTTGTAACAGATTTATTATTTAGATACATCTTTTTTTTGTTTTTAATGTTTAATCTCATTTTATTTTTGTTTGCATACTATCCAGTCGTTTTCAAGTATATTAGTACAAAAAATAGTAATACATTTTTATATTTAATACACTGTATTAATTTACCATTTCATAAATAATAATATTAATAAGTGATTGCTTAACGAGACACAATCAATATTTCAAAGCAACACGCTATAAATATTATATTCATTTTCACTTCTTATCAAAGTATTAAAACGTATTTCAGCTATGAATACGTAATCTTACTCATATGGTTCTGACATAGGTGTCACTCGTGTCCTTTATTATTCGCCCGTTGCCAGCTGAGGGAGTGGGGAATCACTAACCCATGTTTTTAGAATTCATTTTTTTTAAATTCTATATTGCCATAATATGAGAACCTGGAAATTATATAAGTTTTTGAATATATTTTAGAATTTTTTTCATTGTATATTGAGGGTTTTCACTAAATTATTTGTGCAAGTATTGAGAGTTAATGCCCAACTAAATTATCCCAAATAAAATTTTTGATCAAAAACTCAAAACTGACCGTCAAATACAAGCAATATTTTTCTCTGTGCAGTGTGCATCTCTAGATGAAAAAAAGTCTTAATTTTTTTCGAGCAACGTGTCTTACGATCTATTAGGGTTATACGCTTATGTAATAATCACGCTAAGGAGTTTAGGTATTAGGGAGGATATATTTATAGGAAGCGTACCCTCATTTTCATGAAGGGAGAGTAGAAAACCATTTTGTAAAAACCATCCTCAGTACACCCGACCGAAAGTTGAACCTTTGATCTCCCCGTCATTGGCAATCTGCTCTACTCTGAGAGTATCGCGTTAGATTACGCGGCCACCGAAGTGGGTTACTCTTAAATTAAATAAAGTCTTGTGTTTCGTAATTAACATCCTAAAGTAGTTTAATCCTAAATTATGTGTGTAAAATCTATTCCAAAATCAGCTGACTATTCAAGTGTTCCTTGCAACGCACGCTAACAAAATCGAAACTACCTACACATTAAATCCCACAGCGCTTTTATGTCACAACTGCTTGGCTAACCATTGGTCACGGACAAGGTATAAACCAGACACTCTGCCTGATGGGAGTTTCACTGCTCTCCTTGCGACAGGTTGAGTCCTTGGGCACTGGGGAGTACTATGCTCCATTCACGGTAGGAATATATCTCTCAAAGGTCTTTTTTCCTACCAATATCCTACTATATAATAGACTTCTGGTGGGGAAAAAGGCCTTTCAGAAAACAATTCCTACGCTGAACAGACTTTAGTTTTGTCCTAAGTGAGAGCAGCACTTCCAAGTGAAACTACTCACTTTCATTGTCCGTTGTAAATAGCCCCTATTTATGGTAGAGTACATCTCACTGCATAACACATCTATTAGAAATTGCCTATCGTTTCTATCTCGCGGCGCTTTAATGTACCAAATATGGTTTCTCATTGGACTTATTAACCTTAGTTCTGATATCGTATACTTCACTGCATAACATTTGTGTATTATCTATTGCCTATCATTTCTATCTCACGGCGTTTTAATGTACCAACTAAAAATTTCACATTAGAATAGATGAATAGCCCCTAGTTTTGATAGTATATACAGCACTGTGTAACATACGTGTATTAAATAATGTCTACCCTTTCTATCTCACGGCGCTTTAATGTATCAACTAAGGCCTCAATTCATGACATAGTTGTACTGCAAGCTGTGTGCTAACTATATAATTGTACCTATCAGATTTTTTATATTCACGCAACATTTAAAAAGTATTTTTTTAATATCTCATTTTATATTTTAATAGGTTTATTTAGTCTCCCCACCTATTTTGTTTTTTAATAAAGTATTTTTTATGCCCATGGATTCAATTGTATATCTTCAAAATGCGAACTGGCTTTGTCGGCTTTGTAATAGTGCTTTAAAACTATCTCGACAACGTTGTAATAATTTATGCGCTTACTTGAATCTCACCAAACAAGGATCTTTATTTTCAGTTGGTAAATTATGTTCAGGACATAAGTTAATGCTATGTATGGAAAATTTGGTTATAGAAAGTTTGAAACTATTACAAGCTTTTAGACTGAACACTTTAAATAATTCTAGTTCCAAGTCTTACATTTTATGGCGCAAAACACTGAAGTTATTTGATGAAAAATAATGGGTTTTTCCCTCTCTTTCACTAATTTAGCTCCGAGGCTATAAATACTAAACTACAAACTATAAACTGTGTGGATAAGTTTACTAAAGTACAAATTAGTTTTATCCATTAGAATTTTTCTGTTTTCACTTTAATTGAATTTTGATTCATTTATATAAGATTAACCCTCTTCATACTATATCCTTATACTAGTTATATTAATATTCTGACAGCTTCTATGAGAGGTTTAATGAGTACCCCTAATAAATAAACTTTGTCAGTTCTTACCTTTGTTAGATATACTTTCATATTACAATACAGCTTTCTGTGGTGTTTCTAAATTGCTAGATTTGTTTTCCTAGGATCATCGGTTGAAAAAAAATTCTGAAAAAAACTCTTAACCACGTCACAAACAAAACTCCTAATGCTTTAAGGGAGGTTGGAAGAGAGTAAAAGAGAAGAGATGTGATATAGCCAACAGTGACGGACAAAGATACGAGAGCATGACGAGATAAAAAAAAANGCTCGTTAGACCTAGACCAACATATGGCACCCTTCCTTTCTCCAAACTGCCTGGAGGTCAGAACCGGTACGCTCTGTTTAGTGTTAAAATGCATCGTGGAAAAACCGTTAAATATATATATATACACTATTCTAAACTTGGCAACTTTTATCAAAAAGTACTATGTTTAGTATTTATTTTTTCACCACTCCACAATTTCAGTTCAATTTTTGTACATAATTTGATAAGGCCATTTAATTTTATTAAAATTATAAGAAAACAGCTTAATCTATTTTGACAAACTAACAATCATTTTAAAAGTTAGGGGTAAAGGATGTCGAAAAACATATTTTCCAATTAAAACTAAATTTTCCTAACGAATTTACAAATTTTATTCCGTGTTAATAGTGGCTTATCAATATAATCAATCTTTGTTTACATCACCATAGAAACCCTGATTTGTATATGATCGTATGGATCGTATAGTCATCACTGCAATGAATAAAGAGTAAACATTAATTGTGATAGTGTGTTTAGAATGAGAAATGAAGAATATAGAGGTAATGTATTATCATTTGCGTTGTGGGTAAGTGGAAAATAATTAAGGAAAAAACACCCAATAGGGATTCTCTCTGTCAATGGCAGGCAAATCTATGACGGGAGTGACCCCTTATACTCTCTGGTGACCGACACTGTTGTGCTTCGTATTGAAGGTGTTAAAAGTAACCTAAATTAATATTAACACATGGGAAAATAATATTTCTGAAATTAGTTTAGTTGAAAACACAATGTAGACTGAGAGGATAGTTAATATATTATATTAAAAAACTACTTTCAAGAAAATATATGTATTCAAGCCAGTAATAATATTTTCTAATTAATTTTATGTATATATTTACAAAAATAACACACTATATGAATTTCAAGACTAAGACATGAGTGGAATGTATACAAAATATTTTTATAAATAAATTTTATCTGAATTATTAAACATTTAATTAAATAAATAGCAATGGACTATGGTAAGTTTGGTATTTAACCTCGAAATCTATGTATAAAATAAAGTACTCCATTCGCTAGTTAGCATAATATATATGAATGTACTTCCATAACTATTTTATAGAACTAAATTATATATTTCAATCAAAATAATATGAGAAAGTTATCCTTGAGACTTAAATTATAAATATCTATCTCTAAAAATAGCTATTTATGAATCGATCAATTTTCTATTAAAAGAAACGAAATTATAACAGGTATCAAATATAGTTATATTATAAATCAAACAAACTTGGAAGATAAACATGAAAAATTATAAATTAAATCATAAAGAATTATGGTTAAATAACCTTTATCACAAGTGACTTTGTACCAATAAGTAAAAACTTATTAAAACTAAACACACACTACATTTAAAATTGTCAGGCTCATGAACAGTGGAAAAATAAATTGTTATTAAATAGATATCTTTATATTATTCAGTTAATATTTTAATAAACCTAGAAATGATGATTATGTTTACTAACTAAAGCAAAATGAATAAGGAAAATTTTTGTTGGAAAATATTTGCAAAATGGGGAAAATTGAATTAATTATTAAAAGTAAAAATGTTGTTACATACAAATTAATGATTCTTAGTAGTAATTCCATTTCTCCTAGTGTTATGATACAACGTGAGAAGCCACGATTTGACAACTAGTTTCGACGAGCCTAATAATTTTAAATGTAGTATATCTTAATTTTAATATGTTTTATTTTATTGGTACAAAGAATCTTTATGATAAAGGTTTTTTGACAATCATTCTTTATGACATAATTAATAACGTTTCATGTACATCTTCCAGGCCTGTATAGTTTTTAATACAACTCTCTTTAATACCGGTTATAATTTATATATTTCCATAAAACACTGATTGATTCATGAATAGTATAAATATATATATATATATCTTCTTACTAAACTTTAAAATGTTTTTCAAAAATCTAAAATAGTACTAATAAAATTATACTAGTCTTAGAAGTAAATAATAATAGTGTAGGTAGGTCTTCTAAAATACTTGGTCAAACAAACAGAATAAATGTGTTTTGAAAAGGATTTTCTTTTACATTTTCGAACATAATTAAAATCTATTCATTCGAACATCTTATACTTTACAAGATAATTTAAAACACATACAAACTTTTTTTTCAATAAACCTTAAGTTAATATTTACTAAATGTATTAGAAGATCTTGTTTCTATTTCCATGTGGTATCAAAAATAATGAAACATTTTATTTATTAATTCGTTTTATTTCAAAAATATTTAAATGGCGTAATGCTAGTGTTGGTTGTCCTAAGTAAAGTATGTTTGGAGGTCAGATGCTGAAAATAAAATTAGTTCCTTAAAAAGTGCACGTATAATACCCAAAACACAATTAAAAAGCACGATATTACATTTTTTATGTTAATCAAGTGAATCGTTCTGAGTAATTTCGATTGGATAAACTATTAAAATTATTTTGAATAAAAAAAATTAGAACATTTAGGATGGATGAATGAAACACCATTAGAAAGTTTTTAAAGGTTGGAAATGTATTAAAATTAGTTATCAATAGAAAACGATACAATAATATAAATCTAACTAAAAAAATTATGTTTTTCTTAGTTCAAAATATAAATCAAGTGATTTATAATAATTGTCATAAAGTATCACACTTCATTGAATAAAAAATCTAAAACCCTAGGAGGAAAAAGTTGTATAGAGTATTTAACAATATTTTGGACTAAAAGTATAAAACCTGTACCGTATATGAAATAAAAGTTGTGAAATTTATTTAACAAACTTTTGAACCTAAAAGTTTAAGACCTGTGTGTATGAAATAAAAGTTTTAAAAAATATTTAATAAACTTTTTTCTACATAACTAAGTTAACGAAATAATTTTAATTATTGTTAGAAGCGGAAAGTCAACATATTATTCAAATTAGTTATATTTCTATCTTATAAACCAGTTCAATTTTAAGTTGAAAAAGGCCTACAGGCACAATATTTATTTTTAACTGTAAACTAAATTGCTAAGAATGAATAACCTCTAGTTAAGAAATTTTTAAACCAAAAGAAATATTCTTTCAGGCAATGTTCTAGTTTTTTTTATTCATTAGAGGTATTTAACAGGCACTTTCTGAACAGACTGATTATATCAGCACATGGGAATTTTAAATGACCAAGCGTGAAAAGCCCTAAAAAATTTTGCCGGAAAAGGTATTTTCACATATTATGGCTTTCCGTGGTTCTTTTACATGCCACAATCGACATGAGATCGATGGTTTTACTTTCCCTCCGAAGGAAGTTGTACTATGGATTTTTATTTCTCATTAAAAATACGTCGACCCATACTGGGTTTTAACCCACGAACATCAGGTCTTAAGGCGAGCACTTTACTCAAATATCACCCAGACTATGCCCTAATGATAGAACTCTTTACTGTCAAATGTATACAAAATATAATCTTGTGTTTGGTGTGTAAAATGCGTGTTTCTGATAAATTTGTACTCATCATCAGAACTAAATAAATGATTTATGCACATAAGCACACTGGTTTATTTTCAAATATTCCTTCATCATATCAGTTTGGGCCCAAAGCTCTTACACTATTTTTTAAATAAATTTCTTCGGCTTGTCTGGTGGCCCTTTCACTCTCGCTCAAAGAAATTTTCGTGTGCCGGTACATTCAGTCGGTTCAGAAAGTGAAATTTAAGTACCTCAGGTAAATAACTGCTACACTGAATTAGTTATAAGCATACCAATTTACTGAGATGGATGAGCTTGCTTATCTTGACAAAATAAATCCAGTATTGGCTTGATATCATATAGCAAAATTCTCATGGAAACTTCCACGTCGTTTAGTCGATGAAGGTATTTCTTTTTTAACTACCACTGTTGAAAATTTAAACTCACACATATGTTGTTGCAAATGGTTTATCAATATTTTGTTGAGACGCCCAGTATCTTTTCCGTCACTCCTCTAGGTGTCACGAACCACAGTTTAAGAACCAGTGCTCATAAACTTTACTCTAGTGTTAGAGTGAACTGCCGGTAGCCGGGACATAAGGGTTCGAAACCCGGTTGCTATTTGAGGGTTATTTATGCATTCCTCATCTATATTCAATTAAACTTATCAGTGAAGGTGTATAACCCGAACGAGTATTCAGACAAGGCGAAAATTAAGAGAATATTTTTCAATATTTAAAAAATCATTTTCTTTACCATAAGATATGTGCTATCTTCTTAAAAACTACTCTCTCTCAATTCCTACACTCTTAGATTTAGTAGTTAGTTATATTAGAACTTTGCTAGAAGGAAGCATTTGTAAAATACAAACTTTTTTTTGAGGTCAGCGATGATAACATTTACTATATTTTTAGTAACATTTTAGAAATTATTCTAAAAATATGTAGTACTATACAACTTATCATATAATGTTTTCAAACTAGTTCTACAAAATAAAATTTTAATCTGTGACACAAACTACAAAATAAACAAATCAAATTATTTGTATGTATATATTCAAGTTAAATTTTAAATTAGCTTACTAAGAAATTGGATCTCAAACATTTAATGTAGAATAACAATCTAAATAAGGTCAATTATAAGCCTAGAATATGTAAAAATTATTATAAATCATATATTAATATCAACCAAGTTTTTTCATAACAGATTATGTTCTTATTGTAAAATAATTCGCTTTTGTTAGTATCGTGTTTCATAAGGGATTTTTAGAGATCAAAATCGACATTAAGTATCAAAACTTAATTACTGTCTGCTTATTATTTCGGAAAATAATATATATTGGATTGTAACACTTGGGGCTACATATTTAATAATGGCGTGAACTATTCACAATTCTTTGTCTGTGCACCCATGTGTTAAAATGTGACTTCCATACCTACATGTTTTATCACGGCACATAATATTAGAACCCTGTGTATTCATCCCTGTGTTAAAATGTGACTTGTAGACCTACATGTTTTATCACGGCACATAATATTAGAACCCTGTGTATTCATCCCTGTATTAGAATGTGACTTGTAGACCTACATGTTTTATCACCGCACATAGTATTAGAACCCTGTGTATTCATCCCTGTGTTAAAATGTGACTTGTAGACCTACATGTTTTATCACGGTACATAATATTGGAACCCTGTGTATTCATCCCTGTATTAGAATGTGACTTGTAGACCTACATGTTTTATCACGGTACATAATATTAGAACTCTCTGTATTCATCCCTGTATTAGAATGTGACTTGTAGACCTACATGTTTCATCACTGTACATAATATCAGAACCCTGTGTATTCATCCCTGTATTAGAATGTGACTTGTAGACCTACATGTTTTATCACGGTACATAATATTGGAACCCTGTGTATTCATCCCTGTATTAGAATGTGACTTGTAGGTCTACATGTTTTATCATGCTGTCAACTACCCGCTACCCTGTGTTTGTGCACCCCCTGTAGTGAAATGTGACTTATGCATGTTGTTCCCTGAACGTCCTGTAACAACTCCGGAGCCATGTACGACTTGTTACTGTCTGGACACGCCGGTATCACATGTACCGACCATTTTCACGGCAACAGTTCTATTCTCGTGAAGCCTGAGGGTACACTTGTTATCCCCCTCCTTACCCCCCTCCTCTCAATCCCTTGCCACACTTGTCGGATCACTGGTAGAGCTGGTCCCTGTATCCGAAACGCAGGTGTCTGACTCTCGTCCTCCGCTGAGCCAATGGATACGCCTTCATGAATGTGTGTGTGTGTGTGTGAATTCGTTTCCGTAGTGCTCGTTATTTAATAACGTCCACGTGAATCGAAAATAATTATGATTGATCTCGCGTGTTATTGTTGTGTTTTTGTTGTTTTTTCCATCCGGGCGCCGTGTTTCGTTTTCTCTTATGCTGCCTGATGGTTGGATGAGACTTTGATAATGACTCTCAGGAGGAATTCGATAAGCAGGGGATGTTAATAGATGGGGATTTAAATAGGGTGTTGTATTTGGAAAACAGGAAACTATATGCTTAACTTCTGACGGAACGCGGCGGAGAAGAAAATTATGTCTTAAAAGCACGTATTTTGAATCTTACATTTTTTTTTAACTCGGGGGTTAGGGTGGCAGACCCCCTGGTACCTAAAATTTTAGAAATCAACCACTGTATATACATATATATATGCGTGTGTGGGATCTTAAATTATATTATATTTTATAAATTTATCTTTAGTTATTTTATATTATAAAAAGGATGGTTTTAAATAAAATTACAGTCAAAACAAGAAGATATGAGAACCTTTTTTTATTGACAAGTGGTGAGCTACCTTATATTTATAAATATGAGCGTGGTAACCGAAAGACAAACACACATATATGTGTGTATATATATATATATAGGATTAACAATGTATCTATATAACTTAATACATTTATTTCTCTCTTTCAATATATATATATATATATATATAAAATTATATATACACCAAAATCTACTTAACTATGTGGGAGAGAGAGAAGAAGAGAAATTAATATGTAGTTGATTTTGGTGTATGTATAGTAATAATATATATTTACAGAGCGAAACGAATGTAACTAAGTTAAATAAATACATTGTTTATCATATGTGTGTGCGTGTATGGATTCCCGCGCTCGTGTGCATATATATTTATTCCAAACAGTTTTATTTGTTCACACATTATACTATTATAAAGCCACATGGCTAACTCACTAACTCAATGATATTAATATTTACCCACTTCCAGATGAGCTAGAAACTTGAAATTTGTCAAACTTATAGCTTCTAGCCTGTAACCGACGAGAAAATTCCAAAAAGTAAAATTTCAATTTTTGACCCCCGAAAAAAAATTCAAAATGGTGGAGAAACTTTAAAGTTGGTGCGGTATATACAATACAATACAATACCGGTAACTTTAAGTTGTTACGTTCAAAACAACGCTGAAATTACATTAGTTTACATCCACTCGCAAAGAAAAGTCACTGGGGGTTTGGGAGAGGAGCCCCCATCAAACAAAGCGAGTGTATTTATAAAACTATAGTTTGAAATGCATATAAATTCGTGTTTTTTTTCTATCACACTTAACATAAGACTTTTAACAGAATGAGGTGTGAGAAATGGGTCTGACACTGCAAAATCAGTTTCTTCAGCCAATTATCGACTATGCGTTTCCAGAGTAGGGGTGCCTGGCAAACTCGCGTGCGGGTAAGGGGAAATCATTGGCAGAATCATTGTCTGAAAATAATTGATGACGCTTCCTGGTACGTCTTCATTGGGACTTTGAATTGAGACTTGGATATGGCGAGTATCGGGGATCACTTCTAGAGGCTTGAGCAGCCCTTCTAAGACAAGGATCCACCAATCTTCTAGTCCAGTGATTAGGGAACTATGTAGTAGACTCGGGGGGTTTGAAAGACATCACAATACTCTGCTAGAATAAACGAGATGTTGACCGCCATTAGTCCATGGGAGACTCTCTTCCTGTGGCTAGG
Organism: Timema genevievae; assembly: GCA_902155825.1. Classification (NCBI taxonomy): domain Eukaryota; kingdom Metazoa; phylum Arthropoda; class Insecta; order Phasmatodea; family Timematidae; genus Timema; species Timema genevievae. The sequence continues at coordinate 81,418 of CABFWO010001544.1, read as the reverse complement.
GAACTATGTGGTACTTTCAGGGGGGTCCTTCCCACAGACGTCACAAAGCCCTGTTCAGATAGTATAGAATTTTGATATCCTGTGTCCCATGGGAGGCTCTCACACGGGGACTATGGAACTACGCGATAGATCTTTGAAGGGTCCCACAGATGGTCCAGACTCCTAATTGGTTAAGAATGGCTAAATTGCCCGCTGTTTAAGATCTCTGACAACACAGTCCTTTCACCCAGTACTCTGTAGAGGAATGTGACTGCACAGCTCTGTAGAGACACTTAAGGTTTACATTGATTTATTATTTGTGTTTATTAACTTTTTGTCAGACATTCTTCGTAAAATGCGATAGACCATTACTTTAATGTACGGCTAAAATCTATAATAGTCTTTATGTATTATTTGATTCAGTCTCGTGCTTCCCTATTGCACGCACTTAAGAATCGGCGTCGGTCAAGCGTTTGATGACGCGGGTGTTTATTTTTATATCTTTCGTCTCAGGTTTCCTGAACGCCAACACGGACGCCCACCTGAGGTCGCCCTCCAACTACGGCCTCATGGACCAGATAGCGGCCCTGCACTGGATCCAGGAGAACATCGCCGCGTTCGGCGGGGACCCGGGCAACGTCACGGTGGTGGGTCACGGGACCGGCGCCGCCTGCGTCCATTTCCTCATGGCGTCCAGCGCCGTTCCCGACGGTGAGTCACTTTCTCTACCTTCACCCCTCACCTCTGTGTCTGTCGGGTGTCCTATGAGGACGTTCCTTAACCGTGCTAGGGGAGTCAGGGCTCACAATATACTGTGGTTGAGGTTCAAATCCCGGCTGGGTCTGCGGTATTAATCATGGTGGTTATGTGAAAACTACCCACACTACACCGACCCGGGATTCATACCCTGACCGTCTCGTCACCGGAAAAACAGATTAGATGAGATGAGATTTTTCACATTTAGTTTAAGTTCCCACGAATTTTGGATGTTTTGTATGTAATGGATTTTAAGTATCTGTGGTTCTAATCCCTGAGGGTGATGTTCCTTCAATAATTTCCTAATTTATTTCCACGCAAATTTGGGTATATTTATTCTAGATTCTTCCTAACTTATCTCTAACCCAATATATGGATAGCTTGAACGGGTAGTAAGAAACAGTATACAAAATAAAAAATATATAAACGAATAAATTATATAGATGGAAATTAGGCTTTTAACATTGATCACAGCAAATGTTTGTTTTTCAAGCATTATTATTTTAAATTATTTTCTGTTTCAAAGAAACATAAATAAACTATGCAAAATATATTATACTCATTTTCTCACATATTTTCTTCTGTTGTTATTATTAATATTATTATTATTATTTATTAGCACCGCGTCTTACTACCCGTTCGGGCTGTACGCACTTACGCTAATGTGCAATGGTAGGGTGATTTTGAGATGAAATTGAGGACCTACAGTTTAACGTGGGATCCGAACCACGGTGGAGGCCTGACATTCCACACATTCACAAGTTGTGATTAATACACGTCTTGTCAAAGGTGAAGGAAGGGTGTAGCAATCAGATAAATCTCTGTCTGGATCGAGGATTGAACCCCGGTACCCCAGCACATAAGTCAGACACCTTACCCCTTGACCACCAGTTCACCCTTGCTTCTGTTTCTAAACTGCTTAACTACGTACATATTATATATGAATATGAATATCACTGTACATATATGCATGTATAAATCTAGATCTATAAAGTATCTATGTGCCTAGTTTCACATTACAGCTAATTTCGCAATATTTTGTATTTATTTTATTGCGTTATTAACCGGAGAGTTAGGGCTCAGATCATACTCACACTAGCTGCTGTACCATATGAAACATCAAATTTTTGTTGTAAGTGTTGATGCATTTTAGAGACTTAAATTATTGTTTGGAAATTGTGTGTTCTGTTTTTTGTGAAACTCTCCTTGTTGCCGGTTAAGCTTTTCTTACGATTTTTTTTTTTACAATTTACTTAATTGCAAGTGCTTTCAACCTCCTGTAAGCTTTATTTAATTAATATTTTTATTTTATTTTTATAAGTCTAATATTTTAAAGTGTGTTTGCGAATAGATTAATTGCTTACCGAACAAAAACAAACAATAAAATTAATATATTTTAACCAAATAAACTTATAAAAGGGAGAATGGAACAAATTTAACGCTGAAACTGTAGGAGATGTCGATGATCCTGTAATTGTTCCTTCAAAAATAAATAAAACTGTTGTAAATAATGTCGAACCGCTTTGGTGACCGCATGGCCTAACGCGCTACTCTCGTCTTAGACTAGACTGCTGAAGACGGGGAGATCGGGGCTCGATCCCAGTCGGGCGAACTGAGTGGGGTATTTCCTAAATGGATTTCCACTGTCCCTCAACGCAAATGTGGGTGCCCTACCTCTAAATTAAACCTTACTAGTTCTTAACACATTGGTGTAATTATAACATAGGAGGCGTATAACCCGAACGGGTAGTAAGACGCGATGTTAAAAAAAAGTCCAGTTAAAAACTTATTTAAGTCTACCAACAACTCCTTCCACTCTCAAAATTATCAGGAAGCTTTCCAAACAAAAGTATCAAGAACCTAAAAGTGATGAAAATACTTGTTCTAACTGTGATGGAAATTACAAAGATGACAGCCAAGGCCAGAAGTGTCAAGGATTATCTTACTGCGTGCCATTTATATGCTTTTTTTTTTTGCACGTATACTGACTCTAATCAGATATTTTGACCCTTTTTTATCTTCAGCGAGTGGTTTTAAACTATTTACATTTTATAACATATTTTGTTTTTCTGATTTAAAGTAAGTTCTAAATAAGCAAAATATTTCCTTTTTTTTTTAGTCTTTTTTAATTTATTACTCCGCTGTGAGATGCAAATTTATAACTTACTTTTCTTCAATAATAACTGAATATATTTTTTACTAGGTAAACGTAGTCTATAAATAGTATTTTTATCCAATCGTAGTATGTTTTTAAAATGTTAGAAGATTTTTAAACAATCTTAATAAGTATTGTGAAATTGAACGGGTGTTTCAAAACCCAGAAACTTAAATTGTTTTTAATTTTGCTCTTAAAAATAAATTTATGCCTTGAAATAGCATCTAAAAAAAGCTTTAAACACAAAAGTATATGCTTAATAACATTTTACTGATAATGTAAACTCGATTATTACTTCATGTAAACGTTGAAAACAAAATTAACCTTAATACTGGGAAAACAGGTTTTGTGTGTGTGTGTGTGTGTTGTGTGTGTGTGTGTGTGTGTATATATATATATAATATATACATATATGTAGTTAATTAATGTACCTAACGCAACAAAAATATGATAATATTTGTTGTAATATAATATCTATCATCGTTATTTATGTGTCTTTGAAACAATAAATAGTTTAATACAAAATAGTTATAGCTTGTAAAACAAACATTTACTTTGATAAATGTTAAAGGCTCATATCCCCATAAATAAACTTTAAATCATGAGCATGAGAAATAACTAGACATAGCCATCTACCCCAAGAGTACGTTTAGTTTTTGTTTTTTTTTGCTAACTAGAATGAGCCCCCTTATTACACGATTTGAATCTCGGTGAATCCCCTGAGCACCGCATCACAAAACCCTCAACTAGTACTCTTCCCTCTCTCTCTTGGAAAAACCTTTTCTATGGTTTGGGAAACAACGCGAGAAAGAGCGAGATAGAAATTGAACGCATAAAAAAACAAAACAAGTAAAGGTTCCCTCTTCAACCCTATTATCCCCCCCATTCAGTCGCCCGTCCAAGTATAAGCCCGGAGAGAAGTTTGTCGACCTCTCGCGCACGAAGACTTCTCGACCGGGCATAAGCCGACCTCGAAACAACCTGAAAAATGCTATCGAGAGGATTATGTAGGTAAAGTCCCATTCTCATAGGAAGGGCGTTTAAAAACTAGTACAAATATATTGTTCTTTGCGGTCAAAATAGTTTATTATTATTATTATTATTAGCACCGCGTCTTACTACCCGTTCGGGTTATACGCACTTACGCTAATGTGTAGTGGTAGGGTGATTTGAGGATGAAATGGAGGACCTACAGTTTAACGTGGAATCCGAACCACGGTGGAGGCCTGGCATTCCTCACATTCACAAGTTGTGATTAATTAACGTCTTGTTAGAGGTGAAGGAAGGGTTTGGCAATCAGATAAATCTATGCCGGGACCGAGGATTGAACCCCGGACCCTCAGCACAGAAGTCTGACACCTTACCCCTAGACCACCAGGTCACCTAAAAATAGTTAATAATATTGGCATGTCTAGGCCACATCAATCTTTAGCTCAGTTTGTGGAAATATGAGCCAGTACTAATGTACTGTTGCCCAGGGAACGTTCAAACGTACTAACAGTACATCCTTTCCTTGGAGGCTCTTTCCATGTACCGATAAAATGATAGGATGATGGTAGTAAATGTGATAGGGTGGAGCCAATGAAGATCTTAACCTAACTGAATCCCAATTAACCAAACGCTGGTGACTTAGGGAATCATTCCCCTTTCGAGAAAAATCCCACCTGTACTAGCCGTGGATCGAACCTGGGGCCTTCTAGATCACTACACCACGAGACCGGTTGGCCAAAATAGATAACATTTAAGTGTATTATTAATTCGAATAAATTTTAAAATGACACCTGGACATGGGGATCGAAACAGGAACCTTTAACTTGGCGTGCCAGTGTTCTAACCACTGAGGTATCCAGGGATCGTCCCGTGGCAAGGGTCATTCTTCACTTACATTGTAAAGGCCGAGTCTATGATGGACGTGTGTATATCATCAGCTACTAAGAACTATCATTAATATCACAACCACTGGCGACTCTGGTTGTGGCTTTATGCTGCCAATAGTAAAACATATACATAGTAAAAATACATATTTGAATACGATTTATAAACGGTTGCTTTCCATCTCCCAAACATCGCCTTTCATGTATAGAATTCGCCACAGGAGTGATTGTAACTGACAACTAGTTGAAGATATAAAATTAGTTAAAAGAAAAACATAACTATAAATAAATTGTATTTTGTGAAAGTTTTGACAGACTAAAGTGACGACAAATCCTATATATTGTTTCTGTTGTCAACATCCCTTTTCCTCAACTAATACAAAGCCTACAGTGATGAATAAGATATCAGTGGATGGAATTTTCTACCGACTTTTGACATATCATACTCTGTTTACGTTAAATCAGCCTTTCGAAGAAAGGCTTAAAAGCTGGTCAATATATAATCTTGCAGATTATATGGTTTGGCGAATGGATAGGTGATAGTAAATCTGGTAGCTTTTGCTGGTGTAGCTCCTATCTTAGATGTGGTATACTTACTTGTGTAACGTTACTTTCTTCCAGCTATTATTAGTGTTACTTGATATATATATAGGATGAGGCACTTAGGTTTAATTACTTTGATAAATCTTCAAAATGATGACCATTTACCTTGATACACTTATAAATTCGCTTTGTAAAAGATTTATGAGAACGTGGTAAAAGTCTCTATCAATATTTATGCAAGCATTTTAATGCGCTCCTTCAAGTTTTATGGAGAGGTTGGTAGTGGTTGATCCACTTTGTCTTTAAAGTAATCCTGGTTTATAGTGGTTGATACACTTTGTCTTTAAAGTAATCCTGGTTTATAGTGGTTGATACACTTTGTTTATAAAGTAATCTTGGTTTATAGTGGTTGATACACTTTGTCTTTAAAGCAATCCTGGATTATAGTGGTTGATACACTTTGTCTTTAAAGTAATCTTGGTTTATAGTGGTTGATACACTTTGTCTTTAAAGTAACTAGATACAAAAATACAAAGATGTGATTTAAAATTCATTAAAATAATTTAATAAATAATATTGTACTTGACGTAATAAATAATAAAAATAATGTAATAAAAAGTTATTGAATAAAAATTGTTTCAAATATACAAGCTAAAATATCTTTAATAATTGATGTCAAAAAAAGACTGAGACAAAAGGTTTTTTTCGTATTGAATAAAACGCCGCTAAAAAATGTAGAGGCTTTTTTTAAAGTCGACCTTTAAATAACCTCTAAGACGTCCACCAAATAAAAAATATCCAGTGCTGCTTTCTTTCCCCCTAAAAAACAAAACCGTTTTGTTCGAAGCAATTTTTTTTAATGCTTCGTTTTAGGGATATTCTAGTGTTTCAACTTTAATGCCTCACCCGCTATATATTAATAATATCTATCGACAGTGACATTTTCAGATAACATGACGACGTATGAATGCATGAAAGTAAATCTAGGAGATTTTCTAGCTGTCAGATAAGATTCCTCTTTTGAAAATTGGACTTTAGAGAGCACGTGCGTGCGTGCATCGATCCTTTCTCTATGGGAATATATGGCCTTTGTTTTTGCTACAGTGCTTCTTTATTCCACACTTCCCTATTCTCTTTTTCTCTTCCCAATCCTCAGTATGCTACTCAAGACTGGTATAGGAAATAGAGTAGTTGGTTATGTCGGAATGGGTTGAGAGCGGTGTGGAGAAGGGAGGGGGGGATAGCAAAACACATTGCAGAATCCACTACATTCATGTCTCCGAAGTAAAAAATAATCTGTCACAGTGCGGAGGTTGGGCCGTTTATCAAAAACATTTTTTTATTTTTTTGGTATTTTAGTCGTTGTGTGTTACTGTTGTTACAGGGTTGAGTTTTGTACACTGGTTTTATAACCGAATGTGTGTGGGGAGTTTTTGTTTTGTGTGTGTGGGGGGGGGGTATTTTTTAGGGATAGGGGAGGGAAGCTATTTATCACCCCTGGTGAGCTTAGACGTAACTGTCATAAATAAGACAAGTGGAACAGACCCACATTTGTCACCCACATGAAAGACGTATTAAAATTACTGTTTTATTGATGGGACAAAAATGAACTTTTTTAGGAGGGGGGGGAAATAAATAAAATTATTGTCATTTTACAAAAATCACTATAAAAATAAATAAAGTAGAAAACTTTTTTACTTTTAACATTCTATTAAGTTAAAACCATTATGTTGTTTGAAGAACATGTCTTATTTTGTGGGTGAGATATAATTTATAACTTAAAGAGTGACCCATCAACTTTTTGGAGGAAATTTTTTGGTTCATTCCCTGGTGAGGTTGAATTTTCCCAGTATTCCTCTGGTAATAAAAAGCAGGTGAAGTTTTAATGATTTGGAATTCACTGCAAGTTTGGTCGCAAGAGCTAATAGATCTAAAGTTACACAATTCTGTTAAAAAAAAAAAGACCCGGGCCCGTTAGCACGTGGTCTAAGGCGTCAAGATAGGGGTTTCCGGTGACTGAAAGCTCACCGCTCGAATCTTTGCTGGGTGTACTGAGGCTTTTTTTTTATTACCATTCAAATTCTATCTTCCTGAAACGTTACTCATTTGTGTGGTTTGATGAGAGCATGCCAAACTGGCATTAAGAAATAATTATATATTCTTCTATCTTCTTAAGTCCACCACTCTCAAGTTGGTTTTATATTATTTCTATCTATCCGGCGGTGGGTGCATTCAGACCTTTGATCTCTCCGTCATAGGCAGTCTAGTCTACTGCGAGAGTAGAGTAGAGTAGAGTAGATTAGAGTAGAGTAGAGTAGATTAGAGTAGAGTAGAGTAGACCACGCGGCCAACGAAGAAGGTTTGTGTGTATTGGTTGGGAGGCACAGTGCCACGGTAATTATTAACTTGAAGGTATCATGTAAGCAGTAGACGTTATAATCTTGATTAAAATAAAACTATAATAAAGTGTCAATTGGTTTTTAATAATCTATAATATTATTGACGTACATATTATATCAAATATAATAATTTGTAACCCTTTAATCTAATTCCAAATAAACTTGTGACTATATAGCGTAAGCCCGCAATCGATCTAAACCGACTGAGTGGCCACCCCGGTTTACAATTATAGTGCCAACATTTGCGGATAGAGGGTTTCATGTGGTCAGCATAATGAACCCTCCAGCCGTTAAATTCAGTTTTATAGGCCGAAGCTGTTTCTAATTTTTTTTCAAGTAGCTCCTCATTTGTCCTCACGAGTCTGATACACACACACACACACACACATACATATAAATATATGTGTGTATGTATATGTATATATGTATATATATGCATATATATGCACGAGATCTGTATCCAGGTGAAAAATCGCCATACTCAACTTTCTTACTTATACAAGTCATAGGGTTTGAAGTTAAACCCAGCGACAGTTAATACACTTTATGGTTTTTGTGTAAATCTACAGTTAAGAGGCCTTTTTAAAGACCTCTACAAGTTTTTTATTACATTAGGAAACCCAAATCTTATTGGAGTCCATACATTCATTGTCTAACTTAAATTATATAAATTGTGGCTTAGCTATTGGAAATTGGTAAACTTTGACATACTCAAATTAAAGGCTGTTTTAATTGTTTTGTGATAATTGAAGAAAATATATTTAAAAAACTTGTCGTTTTCTGAAATTACGGCTTCCCCATTACATTTTTTTTCTTTAATTTCTGGGCACATCGTTACGTATAACTACGATAATAATTTGTCGAAAATAATAGCTATACGCTATAAATAGATAGATATAGAGGTGAAAAATATACAAATATTTAAAGAATTTTGCATCGTAGAATAGAGACAATCTCTGTTTCGATAAAAATCTAATTATCTTTCAGTGTACCTGTTTTTTAGTATCTACATAATTTAACTATTAATACATAGTTTTAATATTTCCTCTGCTGATTTCGATTTCTAGTCAAATTGTGATTTTGATGGTATCAGGTTTAATTCGTGTTTTGTTATCTAATTATTATTTTAATCGTCACGATTAGGCCTACTCGGTAAAATATTATTCATCAGAGGAATCGTCCTATATTTGTTTTGAAAGTTCAACAAAGGGTTTATTAGATGCGTAATCTAAGGGATAGGGGTGATAAATGCAGACCAGAGGAAATATATCCCAAACCAGTGCACAGAGAAGATAGGCAAACCACAGTGCAATGTTTGCTCTCATATAACCGTCTTAGGATCGATCCCCGTTTTCTCTGTCAATAGCACCCAGCTGCAATTCGAGCTTAAAGCCTTAGATCTCTTTGTCTTCTCTGTGGCTTATGATTTTTCAATTAATTTAACTTAATATGGAGGAAATCAACGCTATACAATTAAGTATATATGAAAGGCGAAGCTTGGAGGATTAATGATTATAATTACGGAAATCAGCCTTAACTGAATCATATTCTAACAAAACCCTGATCACGGGACGAGCCCTGGATAGCTCAGTGGTAGAACATTGGCGCAATAAACCAAAGGTCCTGACTTCGATTCCTATGTCCAGGCGTTTTTTTAAATTAATTGAATCGTGGTCTGCCTCATATATACTGTCCTGTAATTACAAGGATTTTCTACCTTTATTTTATATTTATTTTTAAATTAGTAAACTAAAATAAAAATAATCACTCTTTAACTCTATAATAAAAAGTATTGCAAAATCTTACATATTTTATCATCTGCATTGCAATTAGGGACTTTATATTTAGAATCCAATTAGTTGACTAACATTAAATACAAATTTTCCTCAGAATAAACAAACAAATACATTTATAATCATATGAAATACTTTTCACATATAAATTTTATAAAACATGCTAGAGATTATTTTTTAATTTCAATTTTTTAACAGTCATTTCTAAACCAAACTCAAATAAATTTAATTTAATAAAAAAGAAAACACACTCTTATCTATTATGTAAAACACTCTCCAATAAACGATTTTGACTAAAATCGTTAAAGGAATTTTCAAAATAAGTCATCAGTAAACTACCCTTATTCTTAAAGATAGATTAAAAATCAAGATTCAAACAATAAGTATGATTATAACTATTATCTAAATATCAAGTATAAAGGAAATCCATCAAACTGTTTAGGCTGCAGCCCCGAATACTTACAGATACTTTCTTCTGTAACCCAACACTAAACTACATGCTTACAGTTACAGATTCATACACAAATATATAACATGCTGATGAAAATAGTCACCGAGACCAATAATACCTTGTAAAAACTATGGTCTCTAGCCAAGGTTGGGGGTATCCAAACGGTGACCCGCAGTGCTATTTCGTCCGTCCCGAAAACTTTACTACAATTTGTTATAAAATTGACAGAATAAAACAATAGTAAATAAAACATAGTTTATTCTCATCATCATCAGGTCATCAGTCTTGGGATTGGTCTGCTGAACCTCTTCACTCTTACCTATACTGGGCCAACAATTTTTTTTTTGCATGTTTGTACCTTCTTCTGCCAACATCGTCCGCTCTCTGAATGATGTACTCCAATCTTGGTCTCCCTCTTTAATTTCTCTCTTCCACATATCCTTATTTTCGTCAAACTATCATGTTTCAGTAGGTTCTATGGCCCATCATGTTAACTATTCTTTGTCTTATACCTTTCTAAAGCTTCATTATACATACATACACATTTACATATACAAACATACATACATACATACATACATACATACATACATACATACATACATACATACATACATACATACATACATATATACATATATACATATATACATACATATATACATACATATATACATACATATATACATACATATATACATACATATATACATATATATATACATATATACATACATACATATATACATACATACATACATACATACATACATACATACATACATACATACATACATATATACATATTTGGTACAGCACCGCACTGAGGCACTTGAGGCTAAGCCTGGCAATGAAACTGACCCTATGTGTGTAAGAATTTTAAAATTTCTAGAAATTGCCACGGTTATTTTTAAATTTATTTATGGGTGTATTACATTCATCAAAAAATTAAAAACGTGTGTTTTTTATATTTATTTTTGAGTATTGTATATTTTGTAGGTAAGTATTTATTTAGCACGTAAATATATACACTAAAAATCTAACTCATCTATTTAGATTTTAATCTTTTACTTGTTAGGGCAAAATTAGTCAAATTTAGCCAAAAAAAAGTTTTGCCATAAAAACTGCAAAAACACTCGCTTTTATTGCACCCTCTTCCATCCAACCTTAAGATATCCCTGGTCTAGGTAAAAAAAAACTATTAAATAAATACAAATAATGCAATGAGCTTACAACATTTTTTTTAAATTAGAAAATGAATGAGTCACATTTAAATCCAAATATAGCTTGTGTGAGTGTGTGTCTGTGTACTAAGTGTTTGTGTTACGTCACTCAGGTCGAGGATAGTAATCGTAGACTACAACAGCGAGACGATACATGCCTGGCGTAATCTGGGATCATAATATCACGTCGTCGACGTGAGACGTGATCCTGGAATTCAATACCAACATAGCCTGGATAACCAATCCGTGGCTATAATTAGTTACCTCAATTCCATGTGCATTGGACGTGTATGATGTTCCAGATAGCAATGACGCGTTAATATAAAGGTCGAAGGTTTGAAACCTTGTACACGCACACGTGTCAAAAACATAGTTACAATTTCTTAAAGTAAGTATGTAGTGAAGGCGAGGAAGGTTCAGTGTCTTAGCAGATTTTATGTCAAAACTTTTTTGATCAAAATTTTAAAAAAAATCTTCAGTACAAATAGATGGTACACATGGTGATATCAACAATTGTTGAATATCTGTCTAAGATGTCCTGGAATTTAATGACAACTTTTCTCTTCATTTCAAAAGATTATCATATAATGCCGCTATACACATGACAGATATTCAACAACTGTTGATATCGACATGTGAAGAAAATTAAACTTTTGATTTGATTAAACTTTTTATTTGATTTATTTTGGTCAAAACATTTTTTTTGCTATAAAAACTCCAAAAAAACACTGGCCTTTTTTTGCGTCCCCTAAATTCCCACATTTAAAGGGGCTGCCTAAGTATCTGAGATATTATTCATCCTTACCCCTTAGACTAATCCATTGGTAACTCTCTTGTTTATGTTTAATGCTCTATATTTGTTATGTAACTTTATATATTTCATCACCGCGTCTTACTACCTGTTCAGGTTATAATTATTTATGATACTCTAATGGGGTAGGGATGAAGAAGGAAGCATTTTAGAGGTGATCTACTAGTATTTGCGTGGAAGGAAAGTGGTAAAATATTTAGTAAAAAAACACCCTCAGGGGACTAAACCTATATTCGAACCGCGATCTCACAGCCATCATCAGACCACTCTAACAAGACTGTGACGCCTTAGCTCTTTAGGCCATTGATGTGGTTAATTAATTATATATATATATATCACACTTTATAAATTCATGTTCCACGTCTTACTACCCATCCATGCTATTTGCATAATAACATTAATAGGGTTGGAAGGAATAAGCTGGAATGTATAGGAAGTGTGTCCGCATTTGCCTGAAAGGAGGGTAGGAAACTATTTTTGGGAATGAAACATAATCATTACACTTGTCCGAGATTCAAACCCTGACCATTATTTCACGGTAAAACCGTAGGAAACTAGACTGACACCTCTATCTACCTGCCCCTACTTTATAAAATAATCAGGATATTTCAGATTTTATATCCGTTATTTAAATGATAATTCCCAACTAAATCAACTCTAAATTTTTTAAACATGTATGTTGTTTTATAGTCAGATGATACGTTGATTTTTTTTTAACTCCCGATTTTATGAAATCGAAAGATACTTCATCTAACTCTCGGTTTAAGTACTATCGAAAGTATTTTTTTTTATTATTACTATGAACGAGAGTAACTTATCAAACTTTGCGACATACAAGGTTGTGTTAAAGCAGCCATCAATTTTCCAAGGAGGGGGGTTGGGGAGTCGGGGAAGGGTTACAGCTAGATAGCTAACCCTCGTAAAAGTTGGCGAATTGGGGTTGCTATCTGCCGTCACTTTTAAATATTCATCCTTTTCACTCCTTTTATGCTAGCTTATTTATGTAGGATTTTTTTTTTTTTTACTTGGATAGTACTTGTAGCGTGAAGGTCATAACATTCTATTTTATGTTGTTTGCCTTTTGAGTTTGAAACGTTGTCAATAATTTAACATTTTATATTTCAGTATGGATTTACTTTAGTCTACTAGTAATGGATAAAGGTGTTAACTTATTAGCACTGTGTTTACATTCACTTTAAAACACCCATACTTTAATTTTAAATTACTGTACATCTATAACAGCACGTTTTCAGCGTATTTTAAAAGAAGTCATCTTTCACCGATGTCGTCAATATAATAAGTTCATCTTTGGACATATCTTTCGAAATCCACATATAAGTTTATATTTTCTAAAATATGAGACTAAGATATAAAGATACTTAAAATTTTGCTTTGATTGAAATACATATTATTATTGAAATAAAAAAAAACTTAAAAGAGGTTTTCCTTGTGCAGCTGTTCTTTGGTCGGTACGGCATATGTTTGTATGGAAACGGTCTCAAATCGCATTAAATAGAGTCCCATCTTTTTTTTTTGCTTCGTCTATCATCATAATATAACCTTATTGAAATGCATTCCAATTGGATAAACCAAAGTAAGAGTTCTCTTCGAAAATGTAGCTCTGTACCAAAAAATAAACAAAATTATAAAAATGGTGTGTTAACTTTGGTTTTTTACAAGTATTTTATTTATGATTTTATTTAATATATTTTAACAAATGGGCTGTTTAAGGGCTTGATATATAATAAAGTATGGTGAGAGGGTAGTTAAAGGGAGTTCACCCCCATTAACATGTAGAAGTGATGTAAAGAATTTAGCCTCCCCTAAACTAGAAATGCAGCATATTCAGATTATTATACTAATGGACCACCGGTGTAGGTATATTTTATTTATTAATAGTTTATGAAAACAATATCAAAATGGATAGCTATATAAGACCTTATCAAAAGAAAACACATAAACTTATTTCTTAATTTCTCTTCACAATTACATCTTCTGATCACTTTCACAGTTACATTTTTTTTCAATACTTCTTTTTAGTTTTAAGAAAAGTATAAAAACAAGGACAAAATATCTTGCATCTACATCTTTGAAAACGTTAGAGGGTAGAATAGAAATAAAGAGAAAGGTTTATTTGTTTTCTACTAGGATCCAACCATATTATTATTTCAAGTTTTCCTTTTCCCCTGTCACTTAACTTATATCAAATAATTTTACGGATTTCTATATTGTTTTCATAATCTCTAGAGTCATCATTCATTTATTTGTTTTTACTTATTAAAACTGTATTAATATAAATTATTTTAAATCTTTTTAATATATTCTTAGGATATATTACAAACATATTATATCTCTATGTTTGAAAATTAATTTCTTACTGTTAGAGAGAGTGATAAAAATATTACCTAAATAACAGTAACAGACACGACTGTTGTGTCGCAGGGTGAAACGGGGAGGGGGTAGGGCCGGCGAATGGGGGGATGGGACTATATTTTGTCATATAGGACCTGCTGCAAAACTGTTGATAAACTATTATAAAATGATATGACAATATAAAATTAATCTTCAAAGCCATTACTAATTAATTTGTAATTATTTAACTTACCTTATTCTTTTCAAATGTATTATTAAATTTTAAATGCATTTAGGCACGTACAGTATTGAAATTATAATATTTATACGTACAGTATGTCTCTCCATCTATCAATTATTTTATAGAACAATTTGGTTTAGAATAGCAAATATTTACTTTAGCTACCGATATTAATATTCAAACGTCTACCATGTAGCATTTCCTAAATTACATATTTAGAATATTTGGGAACAAAAATAAGCATATATAGATAAATTATATATATATATAGGACTAGCTATTTAAAATAAGATTAAAAGTAATATTAATTGTATCAAATCTTTACCTTAATTGGTGTTTGGATTGTCTAATCCTTGCAACAGGTTGGAATTCCTAGGACGTAAAGGTAGAGGTTAGAATCCTGGTTGGCTGTATTGAAAGTGTTTTTTCCCTTAAAAATGTTTACATCTACCTCCAAGAAAATTCTTATATATTTCCTCTTAATTATACCTTCCTTATCCAATCAGTTTAAATAGGCGTATAGTAGAAAGGGTAGTAAGATGTGGTGTGAATGAAAATCTAAATTATTACAAAATTAATGTATCTTATAATATGTTTTATAATTTATTTGCTCCAATATTGTTGACTTCATGTCAGATATGCATTGATAATTATCAGTTCGATATATCTCTGTGCCAGATTAAATCAAAACCATGAAAGTTATCGAAACTATTTCATTATTTTGAGTGTGTACACAATCATATAATTTGGCAAAATGAAACATATAATGAGCTAATGAAAGCTGCCTAATATAACATTCTAACTCAATACCTATCAATTAATATTAAATATTTAAAATAGAGACAATCGTACCCATCCAATTGAATAGGCGAACACATTTTTAGTCACAGATATTAATTTAGCTTTAGACTTTGTTGTTATTTTTTTGAAATTTAAAATGTTTACACAAAGCATACATAATTAATAAAAATTCTCATTAGCATAATAATTATAAATGTTAAAAATAAAACCTATTGTTTTAAATATTAATGAGCAATATATGAGTTGTTTGAAAATAAATAAATAATTTTAAAGGCAAAAGAAACATAAAAATCGATAAATACTGTTATTTAGTTTTAATAAAAGACTAGTATAACACTAGGAGTGGTATACCAAAACGATTGCGAGTGCGAGTGTAGCTTTAGTGTAGTTTTACTGTCAAGCCCTAACTCGTTACTAAATCTACATTCACGATTTGATGTCATATCTTGATCAAATGACTGTGACATTTTTGGAATGAACTAATGTTGCCACTAAAATTACACTAACACAACATTTAGCCTCGTTCATGAACACTGGGCTAAATGTCGGATCATTAAGTTTGAGGGGAGTAAAAGGGGGGGGGGAGGAAACTCAATTTAAGGTTTGTATATTTTTATTATCTTTTTTATTTTACAGTAAGCAACTTATTGTGGCAAAATAATTAAAATATTATGACTTTTATTGATTAAGGTATTTAATTTGCACTGATTTGCAAACTAATTAAATCTGCAAATGAATTATAAAATAACTTAAATCTAGAACAGACACAGCATCCAGCCCCCGGTCATTAATTAATCATTGTGAAGGAGTAGACTCACATTTTACCACTAATAAGTTTTCCGCCATGCCGGGAATCGAACCCGGGACCCTTAGCTCAGTGGTCAGACACGCTACCATCAAAGATACGGTGTCTGACTGATAAGGTGTTGAACAAATAAAATAACGCAGTCAGTAGATACATTTATTTTAATTCTCTATTCAAACAATCTCAATAGTTCTTGAATATTTTTCATGGGTATCGTGGAATTTCACCACAAACATTTTAAATGAACGAAAAGGTCCAACTAAAAATTCTGCGATGCATATCGCAGATATTCAAAGGTTGTTGAGATTACTTCGTGTAGGAAATTTAATTAAATGTATTTATTAGAGCAAATTTATTCTGAAAAAAAAATATATAGATGTCATAAAAACATTTAAAAAACATGGAAACAAATTCATGTTACTTTTTATCTCACCTTAATATTCAAGAAAAGTACTCTACAAATTATGTTATTAATAGACCATAAAAGTAAAGTTATTTATGGCCGTAATGAGTCATAGTTTTTTTGCCACCTCTCAGATCTCATTAAAAAGACGGTATATAATATTACGGCGAAGATCTAAAGCGCTTAAAGAGGGAGAAACTTCATTTCAAAAGCGCACGGGGGGGGGGACACCTGCATAAAGTGGCCAAAGGGCAAACATCTTGTACCCACAATGATAGCGGGAATGAACTATCACGTCGAATGTAATTCTCAAAAATATAATCAGCAAATAGTAGTAGCGTTTCATTATTTGGTGCTAGCTAAGGTTAGGCATGTTTAGGTTGGGCTAGAATAGTCCGATGTCAACAAGCGGTGTTGCCTCATGGGAATCAAAGACTACACACAATGGCGCACTTTTTATGCATCTACCTTGTTCGCCTCTAATATAATCCAAAGCAGGCACACACATTTAGCCTGTGTGCTTTCAATACGTAGCCATAATAACGGTGGTAATATATTTTCTCTTGTTGGCCAAACTAAAATCGAATTACCTGGATTTAATGAGAGTCTCATGAAGGCCTAGAATGACCCAAGGCGTTTTGTGTGGTCTTGTACGTTATGGTGAAAAGGGGGTGGATTTCACCCCACTGTTGCATTAACAAACCCTTAAGGTTCTCACACACTGTGCCTTCTACAGCTAGACTGGTGAAGCAAGGCTAATGCTTATTGATATATGTTTTATGTCAATATCTGAGATGTATCCTTCGTCAACATTGAACTATAGTGAGCTTGCTTTGTTCCACTATGGTTTAGCTTATAAGACAAGCCCATAGTGTAGTCTGTCCAGATAAGACGATTAGGAGTGTATAAACCGTTTACCCTGAAATGTAGGAACATAAAAAGCTTACCTTTACGCATTTCACTATGATTCATTTTATATTATTACTGTTAGCACAGCGTCTTACTATCCGTTCGGGTTATACGCACTTACGCTAATGTGTAGTGGAAGGATGATTGTGAGATGAAATGGAGGACCTACAGTTTAACGTGGGATCCGAACCACGATGGAGGTCTGGCATCCCACACATTCACATGGATTCATTTTATAAAATGGGCTGTAGAAGTCGAAGTGTATGACAGTCCCTCCTAGTTGTGGTGGTAGGTGTAAGAATAGCTGTAGAAGCCACAGTGTGTGTGATAGTCGTTATGGAAGGTAGTAGCTTAGCTGTAGAAGCCACAGTGTGTGTGATAGTCGTGGTGGAAGGTAGTAGCTTAGCTGTAGAAGCCACAGTGTGTGATAGTCGTGATGGAAGGTTGTAGCTTAGCTTGTAGAAGCCACAGTGTGTGATAGTCGTGATGGAAGGTAGTAGCTTAGCCGTAGAAGCCACAGTGTGTGATAGTCGTGATGGAAGGCGGGTGCACGATGCCCATGAAAGGAACTAGCAGTAGATGAGGAAGGGGAAGCCCGGGGTTTCAGCGGCGAAGTGTAATTACAGGAGACTACATATATATATGACCTCCCGCGGTGAAGAGGAGGCTTGTTGATGCTAAGGGGTAGAAGGTACTTCAACGAACTTGTGATTAAGGCGGGGCATCAGTCACCACGAGTTAAGAGCTGCCTCTTGAGCCACGTGCTGACAAACAGCAATCTACAAACAGGGAAAGGAATTAGAAAGTCCCTACCCCCCCTTTTTTTTAAACATAAACTAAAAGTACAATTGTTTTTAAATTAAATTAATTTTGTATTACTTTTTTTGTATATAACTTATATTAGTTCACTGCCTACCACTTTTTCAGTAACTTCTATTGGAATTAGAAAACTGAAACATCATACATATTCCTAATTCGCGTGACAGTGAGTTCTGTTAAAATTTTAGCTATCTCAATCGCTAACCACAGTATTTTCATATACCTTACTCTCCTCCTCTGTCATCATAACTTCCAATCGCCTTTTCAGTTATTTATAATAGAGAAAGAGGCTGAAATTTTGTATATATTTCTAATTTGCGTGGC
The DNA here is from genome assembly GCA_902155825.1 of Timema genevievae. Classification (NCBI taxonomy): domain Eukaryota; kingdom Metazoa; phylum Arthropoda; class Insecta; order Phasmatodea; family Timematidae; genus Timema; species Timema genevievae. The sequence goes on along the minus strand of CABFWO010001544.1, from coordinate 62,780 downwards.
AGTGCATTATATTAAAATTCTAGCTAAATTTATTACTTGGTGCACCGTGCAACCGTTGCCTATCATTATGGCGGGAGTATTTTGAGCAATTCTATGGTGAAAACCTAGAGAAAGTAATTAGCAGAAAATAGGTAAAATGTTATTATTATGAGGGAAAGACTTAACAAGTCTGAGGTGTTAAAATCTATACAAGTGTTAAAGAATTGCAAGGCGCAGTCGTAGATGGGATCACAGGTGAAATGCTAAAGTGTGAGGGCATGCTACTACTTGTCAGATAATATGAGTTGTTCAAAGTGTGTGCAAATGTTCCCAATGACTGGGAGAATGCTTTCATCGTTCCTTTGTAAAAAAAAAAAAAAGCAATAAAAGATAAGGTAAAAGAGTTACAGGGTAATTAGTTTGTTGATTATTCCAGGCAAAGTTTTTGGGAAAGTTTTAATTGAGAGGGTACGTGAAAAAACTGCGGACAAAATTTGGGGTGTGCAATGTGGTTTCATACCAGGTAAAGATTGAATGGAACAGATATTTGCATTGCAACAAGTGAGTGAGAAATGTATTACAATAAGGAAGAAAGTGTATTATGTATTCGTTGATCTATAGAAAGCGTATGATCGTGTGAATAGGAATATGTTAAGGAATGTTATTAGAGAGTATGGTGTGTATGCAATGTTAGTAAATTCAACAATGGCGATGTATGATGGAAGTAAAGCGTGTCGTAGGATGGAAGAAGCTTTTAACGAATGGTTTGACATTGAACAAGGTGAAAGTGGGACTGCTGTTGTATGCAGATGATGCCGTATAAGATTTAATTTTGAAAACTTTGTTTTTAATATATTTTGATTGCATATCATATCCTTGGACAACTGCTTCTTCCATTGTTTTCTGTACAACAGTTCTTTTTATTAATTTTAATTTCCTTATCATTTGAATAATTTAACATGATATTCATGGGAATATCAATTAATCAATATCATAAAGTATTTTAATATTAAGTACATGTTTGAAATTTGCTAAACAGATCTTGCACCCCAACTCACAACTAAAAGAGCATCCCTTGATTAATTAAATTTAATATGTATATAATACTAGCGGACCCGACAGACGTTGTCCTGCCCGAATTTTGGCTTTTCGTTTGGGTGGCATAGTTGATTTCGATAATAAAACAAATACTATGTGATCATCACAATTACAAATTCACAATGAACTCTAATTAGTTAGTTACACAAATATTACAAATTCAGTGTTTGTCAAGACAACATACAAAATAAAACATCTATTCATTTTTGGAATTTTGCCCACAACTCCACAAATATCAGCTGTATCGAAAAATGTTTCGNAAAAAAATCCCTAAAAAATAAAAAAATCATACAACCCGATTGCAGTGCCACCTACCGGGTCCAATTGTGAATATAAACCATCCACGGACCCACTCAAACACACACAAAAAATTTCATCAAAATCGGACCAGCCAATCCCCCCAAAAAAAACCTAAAAAATTAAAAAATTATAGAACCCGAATGCAGTGTCACCTACCAGGTCCAACTGTGAATCTAAACCATCCACGGACCCACTCAAACACACACAAAAAATTTCATCAAAATCGGTCCAGCCAACCCCCCCAAAAAATCCCTAAAAAATCAAAAAAATCATAGAACCCGATTGCAGTGCCACCTACCAGGTCCAATTGTTAATCTAAACCATCCACGGACCCACTCAAACATACAAAAAAAATTTCATCAAAATCTGTCCAGCCGTTTAGAAGGAGTTCAGTGACATACACACGTACAGAAGAATTATATATATTATAAGATAAGATAAGATAAGATAATATTCATACATATATTTTTCCATTTAAATTTGAAAAGAATAATCTAATTTATTAATTACTAAATGTTTTTAACAAATGAATGTGAACAAATAAATATTTAGAAAACACAGATACACCAGGATTTTAAAACAACTAACTATATATAACATGATTAAACCAACACAATTATATTCTTACTAATTAATATGAAATTATGATGTTTTACTTTTTTAAGATATCAATAAAAGATAAAAAAATAATACTAAACTTTTTCCAATATGGTTTATTGCGCTTGGAAATGTCCTTCACTATCTGAAAGAAACTTGTATTTCAAAGAAACTTTATTTTATTAGAATCTAGATATGATTAAAAATAACTATTTATTCAAGTGTAAAGTTTTCTCAGATGGTCATTATTTTAGTAGCAATCTGATAACTAATTAAAATAGTTACAAATGATTTCAACTCATAACTTTTTTTACCCTTAAATAGAATGTTGGCTAGTTAGATATAATTAATTGGCATAAATGTTTGGATACTTTTTAAATTTTAAAAATTTGTTAAAGTAAGTTAGTATAAACTAACAAAACATGTTTTGAGTCATTAAAATTGCTTACAAAATAGCTACAGCTTAGTATTCAAAAGGATACCCTTATATGACAGTTAAAAAAGTTAATAGAAATACTTTCATGAATTCATACGTCAAGTCTTATAATCTATAGTTGTAATATTTTATATATAACTTAATATATAAAATAACACAAATAATATGGTAACATTTTATCAATGTTGGCCGCAAAAAAAAAGTTGTATTTTCTAAACTATTTAGCAACGCGTCTTATTACCCATTCGGGTTATACGCCTGCTAAACTCTTCTTCCGATCAAAATCGAGGTATATGTGTGGTTACTTGGTCCCGATGTGATATGATTATTACTATGGGGTTGTAGCATAAGTCTTAAGCCTGATTACCAGATCATAGCAAGCATAAAAACAATTCCATTTCGGGAAACAATATCTCTGGTACCTCTGGGAATCGAACCCGTGACTTAAACACATAAATAATAGGGAGTTTTGGCCACTTTATGAAGGAGACGACCATCTTTGACTTAATGCAACAAGCTGATTATACCTGGGACTTGTCCGAGCTATATACATATTCCTACATATTTTATTTATATAGCTGTATTAAAAGAATTTTTGAATGAATGATATATTCCTCCTGTTAACATATGTTACTATAAGCTCTTTAAAGAAATATGAATTTGGATATTTATAAAGAGCGAATACATCCACAGATCTTATAATATTTTACGAATTTCTTAGGATTGGTTAAAGGGATCCAACTATAGGTAAATAACCCCCAAATCTATTTAAAAATGGCTCAGAGTAATACAATAAATAAAATCTTATTTCAATAAGATTTTGAATAGTTTGGAAGGGTTGACTGAATAAGATGGATTCCAATATTATGCGTGGATAATTTCAGACAGTGATTAAATTAATCGAAATTACTATAATAATTATTTATTTATATTATTTCTTTACTTTGAGTTTTTGATAAACTTTTTTTTTCTAGCATAGCTTCTTAGTACCAATTCGGGCTATATGCTCATTTACTAGTTACATTAATGTGTTAAGGATTAAGAAGTTTTAATTTAGAGGAAGTACACCAGCATTTGCGTGGAGGGATAGTGTAAAACCATTTAGGGAAAACCACCCTCACTGCACCCGACCAGGATATAACCCCGATCTCCCCGTCTTCGGCAGTCTAGACTAACACGAGAGTAACGCGTTAGATCATTCGGCTACCGAAGCGAGTAAGAACATGTATAAATATTAGTAAGGAGAGAGGGGCTAACCCCTGGTCTGGGTTATTCGACCATCGATACTGATTTTAACGCTGTTATTCTTACCGGTGTCGACAGGTATGCTGTTCCACCGCGCCGTGCTGATGAGCGGCTCAGCCCTCAGTCCTTGGGCCCTCATCCAGACGCCGTCTCGGTACGCCCATCAGGTTGCCCGCCACGCCAACTGCTCCCCTGACCTCCCTCACACGCACCTGCTCAAGTGTCTGCGAGAACGTCCTCTGGCGTCGCTGCTCGCCGCACCCGTCCGAGCGCCGGAGTTCACATTCGCCTTCGGCCCGAGCGTCGACGGCGTCGTCATCGATAGTGGTGAACCCCCCGGGGGAGGAGGTGGGAGTGGTGGTGACGGCCCAGGCTCCCAGTTCTCCTCCTCGTCCAACAACGGGGGTATCGGCAATATGGACCTCAACGCCCTGAACAGTTTGCTTCTGAGGAAGTCGGTAGTGTCGAGACTCGCCAAATACGATCTCCTCCTCGGTGTGGTGAAGGCCGAGGCTTATTTCTCGTTCTCCGGGGAGGACGTGCAGTACGGTATCGAATCGGACAGGAGGTCTAAGATCCTGAGGACTTACGTCAGGAACACGTTCAGGTATCACCTGTCGGAGATCCTGGCGACGATCGTGAACGAGTATACGGACTGGGAGCGACCGGTGCAGCACCCCATAAACATCCGCGACGAGACACTGGAGGCGTTGAGCGACGCCCAGGTGGTGGCGCCCGTCGTCCACACTGCGGACCTTCATTCTTCGGCCAGAAAGAACTCGTATCTGTACGTCTTCGACTACCAGACCAAGTACGGCGATTACCCCCAGGTGAGTTCCACAGAACTTCACCACGTTGTGGCAGGGGGGATTGAAATAAAATATCAGAAATTGGCCTTTATTGAAGTTGGAATCTTTTGGTGAAATGGAAGCAAATGTGAGATAAGGTCAGTATTTTTTCAGCTTTAATAAAAAAATTTTTTATAAAATAAATAAAATATTACTTATATAGATAAACTTTGTTTAGTTTTTTATACATAGTAATCTCAATAGTTCTTTAAGCCCACTTTGGTGGCCGCCTGGTCTAAGACGTTACTCTCGCAAAATACTAGATTGTCGATTACGGAGAGATCGTGGTTCGATCATGATCGGGTGTACTTAAGGTGATTTTTCCTAAATGGTTTCCCATACTCTCTCGAGAGAGAGAGAGAGAGAAAGAGAGAGAGAGTAGCGCCTTAGACCAAGCAGCGACAGAAGCGGGTTCCACACAAGTTAAACTCCGCATAATCGCTACGGACTTCGAGTCCTGAGAAATCGTTGCAAGACTAGTCATTTTTTACAAGTGAACAAAAGTTTAACGTTATCTCTAGCATAAACATTATTTATAAGGACTTAAAATAGTCCAAAACATTGTTGTGAAGCTTTTTTTTTAACACTGCATCTTACTACCAGTTCGAATTATACGCTTACGTACTAATTACGCTGATAGTTTTAGAGATTATAAAGGTTATATTTATAAAAAATTGTACCCACATTTGCCTGGAGGGAGAGTGGAAAACCATTTTGGAAAAACTACCCTCAGTACACCCGACCAAAATTAGAACCTCGATTTCCTCGTAATCTACAGTCTAGTCTAATGCGAGAGTAGCGCGTTAGATCACGCGGCAGCCGAAGCTATTCACTTTGTCTTAAAATTAACTGAAACATTCACAATTACATATGAAGAGGTCGAAAATGAATGTTTAATATTAACAATTTCGATAGAAATAACTTGGAATATATATATCCGCCATCGTGGCTTCCAGGTTATCGCCTCTTGAGCGAGATGTGTTCTAATCGTAGAGTCGGCGGAAAATAATCTTTTCTTGGGCTGAACTTCCCCTACATACGAACTGTGTCCAGAGTGAGACGTATCCAGGAATAGTAGGAGGTGGGGAGGGAATAACGCGTCGTACTCTAAGCTCTTGATGTTGTAAGGGGCTCATACACTTTCGGGATTGTTGGCAGTTTTAATTGTACGTGAAATCAAGAAAGTGTATGTTGAAATATTCCGTGACGTCTCGGAAAATTACGCCAAGTCAAGGTCTAATATATAAGTGTCTGGCTACTATTTATCTCCAGTGATCATACATCGAAGCCAAAAAAGTGTTGAAATGAAAATGTAGTTGTCTACTATATTTGAACTGCGCGCGTACTAATATTGAAGAGATACTAGCGCTCTTTGGCTTCAATGTCTGATCATTAGAACTAGAACGTTCACATGCTGTGAGGGGGGCGTGGAATTGGGTTGCTCCAAGCTAAGGTTGGTGCATGCTCCGTTAATGGCTAAGCCCCGTGCTTCTTGACGCCATCTTGATAATAAAGGCCAGCTAGAAGAATATATTCTTAAAGTAGGCTGAGATTTCGATGCACTATTTAGTATGTAGGCCTATAAGCAAGACGTAATTGGTTGAGAAATATGGTAAGTGAAAGGAGCAACGTTTACTTTTCAGGATTGTTCAATCATGTACCATTGTAAATTTATTTATATGTATTATTGTACTATCGCTGTGAAGCATGGGTTTGACAGGAGAAACACAAGAGCAAGCTGAATGCGGTAGGAATGAGATATCTAAGAAAGGTATGTAGGAAAACTCTTGGAAAGTCAGTAATAAATGAATGCTGAAGAAGTGCGGTTTGAAAGGGAATTTAATCGGTCAATGTGAAAGAAGCGTCTTACGTTGATTTGGGCATGTTTATAGAATGAGAGTGGATCGATTGACGAAGCAAATACATGAAGGTAGAGAGTACGAAACAAAAGGAAGGGGTAGGCCATGTAAGACGTGGCTGAATATTATAGACGAATGTGTGAAAAAGAGAAACATTTAGAGTTTTAAGAATTGGAGCATCATGACTCGGTGTATGGATGTTGTTGAAGCAAATGGAATAGCCAAGGATAGGGAGGTGTAGAGAAAGTGATGGTGGATTAAGCACGGCGTTGTTTTTTGAGCTACATACACATTTTCGTTGAGCAGCGTGATTAGGTGTGTGCGTTTGTGCTTTATTGGGTGTTTATGTGTGTATGTTTGCTTCTGTGTTTTTGTGTGTTTTTATAGCTCGAATATATTTTAGGGAGTTGTCATGGTATTATATCTCACTAAGGACAAATCCTTAGCATATGCTATAAGGTAATTGGAGAACTACCTATAATATGGTTTATTTTCTTAGCTCAAAAAATAATAATGCTAAGAAAGAAATCTTGGTGTTTTAAGACCTGCTTAAGTTTCTACTTCCTAGTGTTGAAAAGTTGAGGGACCAAAGTAAGGTTTTTGGAAAACATAGCTCACGAAAAAAAAATATAGGCTATGATTTTCTGAACGGGTTTTTTTATTTTATTTTTTATTTTAGTTAAAAATAATGATACTCTTTCAGAGTGTTTTAGGTGTTATTTAGAAAATAAAGTATTGTTTGTTCTTTCTATTCCGTTTCTATAAAATAAAAAACTATTATTAGGCTACCAAACCCTATTGATTTTCTTGTTTTATCGTTTTAATTCAATAAAAGTTTTGTAGACGCAAGTGTCTAGAAAAGTTTGACAGGAGAAGGATTGCATTTTATTTTAATCATGAAATAAAATTATATCTCTCATCAACCTAACCAGCAATACTCTATAATCCAAGAGAAAAGTTTATTTACTTAAGGCAAAAGTTTTTAAATATATATTTTTTTAGCACCGCGTCTTACGACCTCTTCAGGCTATATATATATATATATATGATAATTACTCTAATGGGGTAGGAATGAGGAAAGAATAGTTTTAGAGGTAATCTATCTGAATTTGCGTGGAAGGAGAGTGGGAAACCGTTTAGGGAAAACCAACCTCAGTAGAGCCGACTAGATTCGAACCCCGATATCCCCGTCACCAGCAGCCCAGTCTAACATGAGAGCGACGCCTTAGATCGTTCGGCCACTGAAGTGTTGTTGTTTTTTTATATTCCACTCCCCGTACACACTAGCGATGTTTTCGTACTTAATCACGTAATTAATGAATGGTGTACTGAAATAGTATCACGAAATGGCGATTTATAAACTACGAGATATACGACTTGCACTCAAATGGTCCAACACTTAAGTCTGTAGTCTTCAGTTTGTATCATGTATGTCTACTAATCTAAGGGTTCCGGGTTCGATTCCTGTCATGGCCGAAATATCTGTCACTAGTGAAATGTGGTTTTTTCCCCTTTCACATTAATGAATTAACGGCTGGGTCTATATGATGTGTCTGTTTTATATTTAAGTTAGTTTATAAGTCGTGCGCTGATATAATTAGTCGGTTGAGAAATTGCACGTTAAATACCTCAAATAAATTAAAATGCACTTACATGGAGATTGTTTTTATCCTTAGTTTAGAAATAGTTGTTACCAAAAAAATAAAATTAGTTTCTTAAAGTAATTTATTTTTCATTATAGAAAACAAGTGCGGGAAAGTTTTGTTGATATTTAGAAACAATCCGTCAAATGTTTAAATTATAAATATATGTGGACGAGGGTAACTATGGGAAACTTTAAAAGTTTGTAGATCTAGGAGGTTGCTGTAAAGAAGACATAAACAGCAAACATTAAATATATGAAATAAATAATGTTTTTCCTGTGGACTTCATGTTTAATTAACAACGAAGATTTTAAAAACAAAGTTAATAAAATGTTATGCAAGGAAAACAAGTGTACATATTTATATTAGCAATAAAAATGTTAGGTAACATGTAGCTTAATTAAAGTGAGTTAATAAATAAGGAAAATATTTTATTTCAACAACAAAATATAACCCGGTTCGGTGGCTAATGGTCTAAAGCGCTACTCTTGCAGTAGACTAGACTGCCGATGACGGGGAGATTGAGGTTCGAATCTCGATCGGTTGTGGTGCGTACTTGCGAACAGGTCACGGCGTTTTTTTTTCTGTGGCGACCAAGTCACAGATATCGCCGTAGCCTAGACAATGCTACCACATAATCAGGTGTGTATATATATATATATGTTTTTAATCACTGCGTCCTACTATACGTTCGGGTCATACGCCTATGTACTAATTCCACTAATGGTTTTAGGGGTTGGGAAGATTATATTTAGAAGTGCACCCGCATTTGCACGGAGGGAGAGTTTAAAAGCATTTTAGAAAACCACCCTCAGTACGCCCGACCGGGGTTTGAACCTCGATTTCTCCGTCATAGGCAGTTAATTCTACTGCGAGAGTAGCGCGTTAGAGCATGCGGCCACCGAACCGGATTACGTAATATTTATTAAGGTAAAAAAATAGTCTCGTTATATTGCGGAGCACCAAAATTCACTGATAATATATTAACATTATTTATACTGTTTCCGTATTCCGTACATATGTTTGTTTAAAAAAAAAACAGAATCAAACCTAGGAAATTGCGTCGTAAATGGCAGACTTGAAGTAAATGTTCTGGGACCGAGAGCTCCATTACTCCTACCTTACATCCACTCACTCGCAACAAGACACCTCGGCCGCAAATGGGTGCTGAGAATACATCATTAAATGGGGGAGAAAGGGGCTGAAAAAAACAAAAAACGTAGGGCTAAGAAGGACTGGTACAGTCTCCTACAAAACTTTCTTCCCCCGCTACTCTCCATTAATTTACGGGGAGGATTATACGAGGGGTTAGAGTCACTGACTCCGACCAAAGATAAGCGATTGTCTGCATATATCAAGGGTCGGCAACCTGTGGCACTTTAGCTTCCATCCCACTAGTGTGAATCGAAAACACTTCTCAGTTTATTTCGCCTTCGCAACGTTAGCAGAGCATACGCACTGCAAGGTGGGAAGTATAAAATAGTTGCGTTTCTTTAGCGCCGCGTCTTACTACCCGTTCGGGTTAAACTTTTATGTATTGTTACGTTAATGAGCTAGGGATGAGTAAGACGCTATTTAGAGGAAAGGAAGTCTCAATTTAGATGAAGTGACCCGTATTTCCAAGGAAGGAGATTGGTAAACAAACCATTTAGGAAAAACTTAATCTCATTAAGAAATTTGAGTTACGATCTCCCCGTCATCGGCGGCCCGGTCACTTTCGAGAGTGGTGGCTTCCTTAGATCATAAGGCTAATGACGCGTGTTGTAAAATAATTAAAATGGGAACAAATTAATATGCGTGTGCAGGGACGCTGGAACTTCATTTTTTGTCCGGGGAGGGACAGACAAAATGAAGTCATGTCCAAGTTAGGTTAAGTTAGGTTGATTAAAAAGTACTACGGAGTGTTATGGGGCACAAAATGCTGTCATATATAAGTTAAGCTGTTAGTTTGAATAAAAAACAAATGGGAGGGTTGTATGGGGTGGGAAGACAACGTACATATAAAAAATAAATAAATGTATGCTGTTTGAAGAAATACTATTGATGACAAAACAAGGTAATAAGATAATATATACCAATGAAATTTATAGATTTGGGTACCACAACATTGGATCACACTACTTTCAACCTATTTAATTTTGCTTTCTATGTTTTCAATTAAACTGAGACCTCGAAATAGGTTTTAACAACAACTGTTTTAGGCACAAACAAAACTTATATCATTTTCACACACAAAAAAAATTTATAGAAATTAAAAACGTCCAATACACAATTGTCTATAACTTTTAACAAATTACGTAAACTCATTCCACAAGCTACACAATACACAGACTACTAAAGAATGTATAAAAACGGTGGAAAATCAAACACGCCAGTGTATATAACCATAACCAAATTACGTGCCCTCATAATACAGATCATGAAAATGTTATTGTCTAACATGGGCACCGTAAATTAGCTATATGTGGCGCATATATCGGTCATGTGTAAAACAAATATAATTGATTTAAGCTTATCTGTGAAAATTGCTCGCCAAATCGTTCGTTCGTTCGTTCACAAAACAAAAGGCTGGGAGTAAGAATTTTTTTTATTTTGCTTTTTCATTGATTTAATAAAATCTGATTTAAACTCAACTAAATTTTAATATATTTTGATACAGTGGTATGTTCCATAAAAAAATCAGTAATGCGAATTTTGTCTAAAGGATGAATCTAATCAATTCTGGTTCACTGTTACTGGTCACGAGAATCATAAGTAAATTTCTAAAACATTTTTCCAAAATACTTGCCCCCACCCCCTTTCGGGTTGGTTACTCCTGTAAGAAAACAGAGGAGGGAAATCTTCCCATCCCATCCAACACCCCCCCCCCC